>VZUI01063878.1:28450-56992 GCA_013401135.1 Cettia cetti | reverse complement strand
GAAAAGGAAGGAAAGGAAGGAAAGGAAGGAAAGGAAGGAAAGGAAGGAAAGGAAGGAAAGGAAGGAAAGGAAGGAAAGGAAGGAAAAGAAGGAAGGGTAATTTCCAAGAGTGGGAAGACTGGTTGTCTGTTTCTTATATATCCTTGCACCCCAGGAAAAAACTTGTATTCCCTCTGGTAAAGGGAATACAAGTATTAAACTGAAAGCTTTGGTTTCCTCACCATATAATACCTTAGCAAGTTATAGCATTTCCCTGAGTGGGATATATTTTGGGGACAGCTTGCTTCAAGCCATGAAATCTGATTATACTTTAACTGAAAGCCCTGCTTTTATTATCAAACTTGAATGTAGCTAAAGAATAAATTATTTAAAATCCTTAATCATTCTGTATGACTTTGATCAGTGCTTCCTGAATGTACTGCAAGGGACCCTGTTTATTCAGTTTTCTCTTGCTATGATGATACACTGCATGACAACAGGTTTATTGTACTAATATGTCTACAGTGTTAGCAAACAACTGGCACTAGTTGGCTGTAAAACTCCTCAGAGTTGCAAATACCTTCTTTTGTTAATATGAATTTCCCCACTAAGATGGAATCACATTGCTAGGTATTTTTCTACATAAATTACTCCAACAGGATCACCATAGATGTCACACATAAATCAAATCTGCCTTCAAATACCATTAATTGATGCTGAACTGTTCAACATCTTTGTGGACAGCATGGATCTGCTGGTGACACCAAGCTGTGTGGTGTGGTCAGCACACTGGAGGGAAGGGATGCCATACAGATGGACCTGGACAGGCTTAGAGGTGAGGCCGTGCAAACCTCATGAAGTTCAACAAAGGGAAGTGCAAGGTTTTACAGCAGGGTCACAGCAATCCCAATCCCAGGCACACCCACAGATTGTGCAGAGAAGTGATTGAGAGCACCCCTGTGAAGAAAGACTTGGAGGTGATGTGTTGCCCTGTTTTCAGCCCTCTGAAATGGAGTCTGAATTTCTCACACATTTTCACATAAACAAAGCAATGTTTTTCATAATCCTCTATATTGTTTATATTCTTCTCTGTAGGAGGGACAATTGATAGACACTTTCTCAGACCAATGGAATTGAAGAGATTGAACCTCAGTCTTCCAATGTGGTCTCTTTTCTAGAAACCTATATAAACTGAAAGAAAAAATTAAACTTCTGCTTTTCCTGCTCCGACTCTGCTGTGGTCTCTGCATCTCTCTTGGGATGGTAGTGTGCCAGTGATAGTTGATGGAAACCTCACCATGAACTGGCAGTATCTCCTTACAGCTCAAAAAGCCACCAAAATCTTGGGCTGCATCAAAAGGAGCATGGCCAGCGATTCTGTCCCTCTGCTCTTGTGAGACCACACCTGGAATGCTGCATACAGTTCTGGTGTCCCCAACACAAGAGGGACATGAAACTGTTGGAGCAAGCTGGGCCATGAAGATGGCAGGCTGAGAAAGCTGGGACTGTTTAACCTGGAGAAGAGAAGGTTGGAGACCTCACAGCACCTTCCAGTACCTGAGGGGGGCTTTCAGGTGAGCTGGAGAGGGACTCTTCATCAGGAACTAAAGTGATAGGACAAGGAGCAGCAGGTAAAAATTGAAAGAGGGGAAGTTTAGATATTAGGAAAAACTTATTTGCTCATGAGTGTTGTGAGGAACTGGACCAGGTTGCCCAGGGAGGTTGTAGATGCCTCATCCCTGGCAGCATTGGAGTTGGCCTTGAGCAACCTCAGTAATGGGAGGTAAGGGTTGGGACTAGATTATTTTTAAGGTCCTTTGCAACCCTTAAATTTTATCATTCTATGAATAACCTAAATTCAAACTGCCATTGTAACAATTGAAACAATTATCCTGCATGTCATAAAAATAACATTAGATGGATACTTGTTAGCACATTGTCCTGATTATTCTCTCATCCGTGCTATATTAGAAGTAGGCAAGCTCAGAGATGGATCCTTCTGCCACAAACAAAACATGCCTCCCTGATACCCAGAAAAATTGCAAAGAACCCCAAAAGCAAATTGTTCCTCCCCTCCTCCCTCAAAAAAAAAAAAAAAAAAAAAAAATCAATAAAAGCCCCCTGACATACCCCAACATAGGCATTGTGTTTATGATGGAACTTACAGCAGAAAGATGTTAGTTATCTCTGAAGATTTCCAAACACTAGCCTTGAGAGGAAGTTGATGCTTTACAATGGTGCTGATCTGCAAATAATTATTGAACCAAAGTCCTGTAGCAGCAAACTCTACATTTTATGCCATCACTTGATGGCACTGTTATACAGCCTGCTACGTCTCTGTTCTCAGCACTTGGCTCTGGGAGTGCACATGGTGCTGCATTTACCTGGGCCAACAAAAGACTGCCCAGGAAGCTTTGGGATGGAGGGAGCCAACTGACCTAGACCCTGGGTTTTGTTTAGGACTTCAAAATGTAGCTGGTCTCCCCAAACAAGCATTAGTTGGCTTGACATTTGGGCAGAACACATATCTAAACTCCATCTCAAGGCTGGTGTTGGTATAGATAATAGCAATTTGCACATAAGTTTCATATTTCTGATACTTCTTCCATAAGTAACACACTAGCAAGCTAACAGTGGACCTGGGAGGTTTCAGTGGGACAAATACCAGAAGAAAGCTGTTGTATTGCTGTAGATGGTTTTAAGGGAATTTGTTTCACTGAGCAGGTTAATACAAAGACCATGCAATATAAGCCCCAGAAAATAAGAATAACTGCAAATATTGACAATCTGTCTGGTTTGTAGAAATAATATTTTTAAGTACTTTCTTTAACAAAGATAGAATAATCTATACATTGTGCTTAAAAACCCAAACCAAACTGACCAAACCTGCATCTTCTATCTTCCAGATAGTATCCTAATTTACAGGCAGCTGATGAACATTCAAAACTGAAACATCAGTTATGCTAATAAGCAACAGATACCTCTTCAGTGTATGAGGTTAGATACCATTATACATAATTTTGCATCCATACATATAGTTGGTTGGAAAAACATGATCCCACTGAAGTCTCTAAAAATCAAATCATTTTTAGATTTTCCCCCTCTATTTTTGCATCCTATTCACATATAAGTCATCCTGACAGTAGGAAAGGGGCAAGTATAGGTGTATAAGGCAGTGGGTACCTAAAACATGCTAAATGTTTCCACCTTTTCCCCCTCACAAAACTATAACTGAAGCAAAGTACTTATCAGTATATTAGAACTGAGATTTCTGTATTTTTTCTAATGAGGTACATTACCTAGAAAATCTCTCCCTGTTCTTTAAAATTAAAAATGTCTTAATACCAAATGTGATTGATAGGAACGTTGTCAGCAGAACAAGAATCTGAGAAGGCTGATTTTAATAACAGAACATTGGATTATAGTATGAGACAGGGCTTTTCTCTCTGATGTTCTGTTTTACTACTTGTGCTTTTATCAAGTGAATATTTTTGATAGCTCTGCTCCTCTTCATTGCCTGGGCTCCTGAGCATTTACTTGCACACCTAGCCTTGTGCTGCCCTCTTCTTGTATTGGTGCTTCACTGACACTCTGGTCTTCATCTGTGATGCTGCCATTCCTTGTCTCCAACACCTTTACGTCTGCAATCACGTACCTCTTTCTTCACCCAAGCAGAGTTTAATAACTCATGGTTTATTCAGATGAATTTTACATCCCTCAGACATATTCATTTCAACCCTATGAAAACATCTTTCATCCTTTCTTTGCTAAGCAATATAGATTGAAGTTGTAATAAAGAATTTTTGTTCCCTCTCAATGTAAGACAGTTTCACAATTCATGTTTAAAAAAATAAATTAAGTATCCTTTTTTCAAACTGTACCTAACTATCATTTAGCACACTTCCCCACCTGAAAAATACAAAAATTAAATAATTCAAAAGAGCTTGCAGAATCTTGTTCTTAGGAGAATAGAGAAAAATATTTATTGCTCTGAAGAAGAAATCTGCCAACTATCCAAAAGGAAATGAAGTTGTGCTTTTTCTGTCTCTGGTAGATGAAATAAGAAAGTCAATTTGATGGCGTATATGACAGTAAAACAGTGAAAGAGATGGAGCTTTTAAAAGACCATCAAATGCAGGAACCTCATTCAATGAATACTGAGACACTGAGCTGAACCTCATCCACCTTTATTAATGGGGTTTATCAGAGAAGGTGTTTTCTGGCAGGTTATTTACATCTAACATGCAACAATGACACGGTATTCCTAAGATTACACTATTCCACTTGGATATATTCAAACAGGCAATCCTTCAGAATCACCTTGTCAGGGAAAAATAAATTGTCCTCTCTTGGAAGAGCCTGCTGTAGGGTTCAAGGTGAGCCCTTTACTTCTCAAATTATCTATCTTTAGTCTCATATTTTTTGCTTGTGGTGAGTTACAGTCCCACTAGTAACCCTAGCAGAGAAATGTGGTGTTTAAGGAAGGCCAAACTGCTTGGGCTTGGTTTGTTTTCCAGCAAACATTGAATAAGAAATAACTTTTATTTTTTACATTTGGTATATTATCTTCTTCTATCCGACAGGTTTGGAATGTGTGCATTTAATATTGATTAAAAAATCACAATAATTCAGTGCAGATTTAGATTGGTGTCAGATAACATGACAAAGCTGTTCTACTCTAACTAAAAATATCAAAATCAACTCAGCTGTGCATTATGTAGTTGCAACCGCACAGGGATTTGTCCTTTTCTACAGGAACTGAGTTTGGGCCAAACTACTAGATGAATTTTTGTTAGCTGAGAGTCAGCAGTGGTGGCATTCAGCATTTTCTCAGGGTTCACACTGGTGATGGTTTCTCTCCAAGATCCCAACAGATTTCAGTACCTTACTGATGTTAACATTAGCAGCTATGTTGGGAAGTCTTGACCTCTGAACAATCAGTGTCTCATGTTTATTAAAATAAGTATTTCTTGTTTTTAAATAGAACATGTCATCTAGTTTGTAGATGGAATGTAAGTGAATTTCTCAAACCATGATTTTGTTCCTAGTAAATTTTTGTTTTAAAAAATGAGTATAGGGAGGAGCTGCTTTCTCTGAGATTTATTCAGTGCAAGAACATCAGAAACTTGGCACACTATCAAAGAGCCAACCTCAGCACTGTTTCACATATAAGTGTAAAGGAAAAAAACATAATTCAAACTGTAGATAGGTGACAAAAGCACCTGATTCCATACCCAAGTGGTCACACAGGTTCCTAAACAAATTTGGCAAAAATGCCTGAGAAACTGCAAGTCAACAACCCTTAGAACAGGTCACACTTGCCACATTTCCTCTGGCAGAGGAAAGAGACTGTCATTCTCCCTTCTACAAATTAAAAGAACAAAAAAATCTCTCAAGCATATTAATGAATGAGATTCATTGGAAACATAGCAGGCTGCTACCACTCTTTAGTTTTCATGAACATATCTGGCCAATTAGTATCAAAATTTATAAAAAGAATTATTTGTTCATGTTGAATATTTTATGCTTGTAAAGTCTTTGCATACTGCTGTGTGCATACTGCTCTGTAATTGTGGAATGTTCAACAATACAATAACTCCATGATAAAATCCAACTGTTTTTCCTGGTTCAAGCTAAAAATGAGGGTTTAGCAACAACACTCAGTTCCCGTCATGTTTTTGAGGGAAAAAAGCAAAACAACAACCCAGTTTGTAAAAATCCAAAAGGACCTTCACAGCAGGCTGTCCTGGAGGTGATCCTAACTCAGAAGATCTCTCTGTGGAAAATCACATCTCGCTCTTATTTATCTAGTAACATCTTTATCTAGAAATACTTATCTAGCAAAATAATACGATAAGTAATCAGAAAACATGAATACAGGAAAGGGTAAAAATTTGTTAAAATGGAAGAAATAAAATGACAGTTTTTTGAAGCCCAGTGCGTGCTGCAAGATATTTGGTAGCCCTTCATGTTAAGGACCCAGAAATATTAGGCAATGGGTAAGGTTTGTTCTGGCACAGTATAAATGGCTTGAATTGGATATTTGAATTGAATATTTGAATTGGATCATTCTCGCAGGAAAACAACCTCCTGGAACAGGAGGGAGACGGTCCCGCCCCATCAGCACAGGCCACCTGGTGGTGGAGACTGAGGTAGGTCATGCCTCTCAGGCTCAGCATCACTGCACACCTGGACTTGGTCACTTCATTCCAGACTGGCCTTGGTTTCAGTGTAGTTATTCTACAATAAATAAGATCAGATTTTGATCTTAGATTTCAGCTCACATATATGCTAGGAAATGTATGCAAGGAAACTCAATGGCTTCATTCACCATTTCAGTGTCAGCTTCTAAGGGTCAGGAAGTCACTTTGCAAGCTGAGCTTACCAGCAGTATTTGTGGTTTGATCCTTTCCATAATATCTTTTTCCACCCCCACACCCTTGTCTCTGCAGGGCTTTTTTGTGGATTTAAAGGAAGTTTAAGAGAAAAGTAAAAAACCTATGAGGACATTTGACACCATCAATAAAGTTGAGTTTCTGATTAATGCCCCAAAATCATAGCTTTCATGATAGATACATAAAGAACTGAAACAATCCCTAAAACAGAAATATCACACTCCCCTTGGGCCAAGGGATCTTTCATGATATTTTAAGAAATTTTAAACATTATTTTCTTTATTTTTCTGAGAGTGGAGAATCAGAAAAATTCAGCTACCTTAAACTGTATTTTAACTATAAAATGTAACAATTTTTTATAATCAATTTCAGTGCATTCTTTAGCTATATAGGGTTGTCAAGCTGTCTGAAAACATTGCACTTGATTTCAGAATGAATAAAATATGAATAATCACAACAGGTACTTTGGTGTGCTAACGTTCCCTTTACTTACAGAAGACAGAGTTGTTGGCTCTTAAAAATCTCTAGAGACTGCACAACCTCTTTGTACATTCTCATGCATTGGGGGAAAAAGGTTTTTCCTTATATTAAGCCTAAACCTCTTATATTTCAGTCTCTAGGCTGGTTGTGTGTTGTTGTTCTGCCTTGCACTGCTGCAAAGGGCAGACTACAGGTCTCTCATTGCAGCCCCCTTGCCAATGCAGACAGCAACAGGCTGCTCTAAGGTGCCCCTCAATGTGTCCCTTCCCCAGCTCCCTCAGCTGCTCCTCACAAGGCCCCTGATGATCTTGGTGACTGCTGCCTTTAGGGTTTTTTCCAGCCATGAATAGTCCAACCACCTAGGCCACAGGGCCCCAGCGTGGACATAGGGATGCTCTGGAAGATGATGACCCTTAGAAGTGAGGCTGGACAGCCTGTGGAACAGCCTGGGAAAATCCTTCCTGCCCTTTCTGAAAAGGGATCTAGCATTTTCCAAAGACTTTTCCAAAATGTCATGGGCCTCCTATGATCTCCATAACCTTTCAATGATGAGAGCCTCACAATGACCTCAGCAGATCCTTCAACATCCTTACTGTGTATGTCAATGGGTCCCATGAACTCTGATGGATCAAGAGTTCTCTCAAAATCCCTGACTTAGCCCTTTTCCACTACCAGTAGTAATTGTTCTCCCAGAACTATGTCTCCAGATTCAAAAGCCTCAGTCTTATCTGCCTCTCCTATCACTAAATCACCCAGCTATTTCAGCACTGAAATGAATATTTTCCTTCTTTGTGCTTGCACTGCCAGGAGGAAGACTTTGCTATTTCCCAGTACTCAAAAGACTGGTGCTCAAGGCACACTATGTTAGAAATCATGTCTTTTTTTTTTTTCAGCTCATTTTTTTCTTCTACAGAAAACCTCCAATGAGAGAGAGACTGAAGGTGATGCAACCTTTATTAGCTGAGAGCTTATGGGTCAGATCAGGTTTTTTTTCTTCCCCCAGAGATTCAAATTCTAGTATCCCAAGAGTACACATGATTAACTGATCTTGCAAGCTGGGTAGGTTGCCTACAGAACTATAAAAGGTTTCATCCTTATCCTGATATAAAGCAAGAAAATTAGAAAATTCTGAAATATGTCTTGCCCAAAATGACTCAGCAGATGATACAATAGCATTCTATATGATTAAAACCAAAACCAGATGCTAAGGAAAGGGAAATACTGAGATGAAAGGACATTAGCAAGCTTCACTTTTCTGGTGGATGCTGTCTCTAAAGCTCAGAACTCATCTATATTCAAAGGATATGCAGGGTGTCTGTAAAGGACAAAAGAAGGATACAACATTAAAAACTGGCTTGCAGTGGCTCCAAGTTTGAAATACTAAAAAATAGAAAAACAAAGACATTAATAAATGCTTGCTTGCTCATCCAGAGTAGCTATGTGATCTGAATCACTAATAAAAATCTTCAGAAAGGTTGAATGAGTAGGAATTTTGCATAGTTACTGTTGCTATGAGAGATACTTTCCTTATTATCCACACATTCCACAAATTATTTCCCTTTCCTTATCACTAATAAACAGGTAATGAGGTGCTAGGAAAATGGCCTCCTCCTCTGAAAGTTTCTGAAAATACGTGAAAGAAGGCAGTCAGAATGATGCTTCTCAAAACGTACTGAGTGTTCAATAAAGAAATTTCCAGTGAAGTCAATGGGATAGAGTCAAACTTTGCAAATGTGTCCAAAGAGCAGCTGGATCCTCTGAGACAGAGTTGGCAGCTTCATCTCCCATCTGTCCTTCTCTAAAAGGGGGAAGATGCAGCTGAAATTTACAGCACCTACTGCAGCCAACTCCACTACTTTTTTAACAACTAATATATCTGTGTACCTTATGTGCTTTGCTCGTATGAGCAACAAATAAGCAAAGTAATTTGGGAGCCACTACGAAAAGGAAGCACATTCAATCATGCAGAAGAGTAGAAGCAAATATATTCGATGCTCAAATGATAAGAAGGTTATTTGGAAAGAAAGTGAAGTATTCTTTGCAGGAAAACCGCTCTACAATAAATACATCAAATATCAGATAATGTCTTCTAAAAGGAAAAATATCTTTCTAGGGCATCCCAAATAAAATCTTGCAGAGCAAAAAGGCATTTGCACACTGAAAAGAAGAGTACCACAAGTCACAATGTCTGTCTTTCAAAGAAGTTTTATGCTTATTTTAGAGGAGAAGGTAAGAGGCAACTCCCTAACTCTGTTTTTAAACAGTGACTACGATAGCAAGTAGACCCATGAGGTAAACTACATGAAACTTTCAGCTTGGTTGTGAATAAGTTTATATTTTCAAGTGGATCAGTGTTGTCCTTTTCCAGTTTTGAGTCCAATAGCAGATTCACTGTAATGTCTGACTAGCTGTCTCACAGCAGCTCCAATAGTTCCAGCAGGGTGAGAGACGTCTGAGATATGAAATCACCACTTGAACTGATGTTAATGCCACACATTAATTTTATATTGGCAGATTCTGTGACACCATGTAAATATAGTAATAAATGTGTATGAATTCACATTTAAACAGATAGCTCTGACATATTATAAAGTAATATTTTTATGGAAGTAAACTGGAATGTATGCAAACAGAAAGAAAATTAATCTACTGCATATCTAAATAATATGATATTTATTTATGTTTCCAAATCATTGTAACAGTCATGGCTTAAATAGACTCACTGGAAAGAATACAGCACAAAGGTTAGACATAATTGTATCTAATAAATAGTAGTTGATCACTTTTCAATTAATTCTTCCTTTTATAACAGGAAGAATGGGTTTATTAATCACTTGAAAGAAACTTTATGTTTTAGGTTTCCCCATAAAATCATCTCTATTATACTCTCAGTTTATAAACACTCTCTAATACTGCTTTATGCATTAATAATAACTCCTGTGACCGGTTATAACTTATATTTCTACGCATTAAATTCTTTGGAATACCCATCATCTTTTCACAACAATACATTTAGAAGTACTAAATTATTAGCAGTGACTTGGGGGTGCTGGTTGACAGGGAGCTCAACATGCCCCAGCAATGTTCACTCACAGCCCAGAAAGCCAAATATATCCTGGGTTTCATCACAAACAGTGTGGGCAGAAGGTCAAGAAAGGTGATTCTATCACTCTACTCCGTGAGACTCCTCCTTGAGTAGTGCTTCCAGCTCTGGGACCTGCTGGAGCGAGTCCAGAGGAGAGACACCAAAATAATCACAGGGCTGGAGTACCTCTCCAATGGAAACAAGCTGGGAGAGTTTGGGTTGTTCAGCCTAGACAAGAAAAGGCTCCAGAGCAATCTTATAGCAACTTACCAGTTCCTGAAGGGAGCCTGCAAGAAGGATGGAGAAGGACTTTCGGCATGGGCATGTAGTGATGGGACAAGGCTTTAAACTGAAAGAGGTTTGGTTTATTCTAGAGAGAATTCTTTACTGTGAGCGTGGTGAGGCGGTGGCACAGGTTACCCAGAGAAGGTGTGGACACACCATCCCTGCAAGTATTCAAGGCCATGCTAGATAGGGCTGTTAGAAACCCTTAGTGCCTATGGTAAGGGGGTTGGAACAAGATGAACTTCAAGGTCCCTTTCAATCCAAACCATTCTGTGATTCTATGACTAAACTAACCCCAGCTAAATTTAAAGTGACTACCCACTGAAAGTTTGTCTCTTACAAACAAGATTAGGAACCCACACGAAAATCAGTCTTTTCCCAGTTATCACTTTGGCATTAGCTACTAGACAATTGTTTTGGAAACTTAGTCAATTCATATGTATTTATTCAGACTTGCTTATCTCAAAAGCTTAATTTCTCTTTCACAATGATTTTATATTAGTTAATTCAGAGTATTAATATTGCAAGGTGAAGCTAGCAGAAAATATTTTCTCTGTTAAGGATTCTACTGATCTCATTCTCAGGAGAGTATGAAGGAGAAAAGGGCTTGTTTCTTTTTCCCTCTTTTTTTTTTTTTTTTTTTTTTTTTTTTTTTTTTTTTTTTTTTTACGAGTGGAACACGAAATATATATTTTTTTAAATGGACCATTGTAGGGAAGGGAACTTTGGCAATTAGTATTTCCCAAGTGTCCTCATTCTGCATATTTTGTACACATATACATACTTAAGCATTCTGTCTAAACTACTGTGTGTAGTTGTAGCAGCAACACCTTCCACTGATGACAGAGATTGTGCCAACAAAAGATGTCTCCTGAGGCAGTTGTCTTCTAAATTAAATGTGCTGTGCTAGCAAGAGCCTGAGTAGCAACATTTGCATTAAGGCTTTTATTAGAAGATACAATTAAAAAAAAAAAAAAGACTGTATCCCTCATCTCCCCACCAATACTGTACTATAACATTTTCTAGTAGGAACCTCTGTCCTTTTTATCATTTATTTTGCCTGATCAGGAAAATATTTTTATGTGACCTTCTTATTTTTAAATCATATATTTACTCTATATCAGTGCTACAGTTTTATTTTAATGGCAAATAGAACAAAAGAAGACCTTTTACATCTGCTAAACCAGGGATATTAGGTAGACAGTCCACTGGGTATGGACTCTTAGAGGTATCTAAGCATTATACACCAGGCTTGCACAGCTGAGTATACACCTCAAATGCATTTCTCTATAGGGTAACATTAACTACTTCATTCACCTCAGTAAATTTCTATAAGTATATCCTGAGGCATCACACTGTGAAGTATAGTCCTACAACCCTTCAGCTGGTTCCTACAAGCAACACAGCTGTGATGCGGCCACCTAAGAATGGCTGTAGCTCTTATAATTGGACAGGGCATTAAGGTGATACAGCCCTACTGTTTGAATTCAGGTTACCCATATCATTCTCCATTGTTTAATATTCCAGGCCCTTTTTCAGAGCACTGAAGATCCAGGCACCTTCTTTTTCTCTTTTGAGGGACTTGTTCAACAAAAAGCACTTCAGAAATAAGTGGCCTGAATTTTTAAGTGCCTGAAGCATCTAAAAAGTCTAATTTTAGGTTTTTATTTTTAAGTGTCTTGGGTGCTGTTTCTAGAGTTCTCCAAAAAACTTCATCCAACCCAACATGCAGACTGTTTTTCCTGCATTCATCTTATTAATCTTGAGGTTCCCACTCAATTTCTTCACACCAGTTCAGCACTGGAGGTGCTGGAGCCTTCCTGCCGGCTGAGCCTGCCATATGGAAGAGCTATTTATCACCCTCACTGACTCTCCATTTTTTATTTCATTTCAACTAAGCACACAACTTTTTCCCCATTGCCTATTCCTATCAGTTCTCTTTCTTACCTACTTTTCCCTCCACTTTTAAAAAGTGTAACTAGACTCACTAAGTTTGGAAAACACCTGAAGTGTTGTTGGTGGGAAAGATGAAATGCAAAATAAGTAATTTGTTTATAGCTGTCTAAAGTAGGAACAGTATTGATGAAATTTTAAATTCTCTTGGAATTACCAGATATTCCTTCCTCATTACTCAATCAGTTTTGGAAGGTCTGGGTAAATCTGTGTGCACATAAGGTGGCACAAAAAAAAAATCAAAAATATTCTGATACTAGAGAGGCTTTAGAAACACAGCCTCTCAGACAATTGTCTGTGTCTACTCACAGTAGCTGCAAGCATACACAAGCTGCTACAATTTCTTCTGCAAAGCATATGTGTGCAAGGTAAATGCTCACATCTCTGGATCTGCAAAGCAGTGTGAGTTATAGAAAAATCTCTGAAGTGCTTTCTACATAGCCAAATTGAAAAACCCACATATTTCTAAAATACCCTTGATTTTTTTAATACTTCCCATGAATTTATAAAGTAAAACTGGCTACACATTTCTTACACATAATAGTAAGTTGCATGGCTATTTAATAAAATGGGCAGATTTTCACAAATCCAGCTAGGCCCTGAAGTAAATTTTAATTTAATAGGCAATGTGATGCAGGCAGTTCCATTTTAAAGCACAAACTGTCTATATACACTAGTCTAAACATAGATGTGATAGTTTTTTTATGTATTTGAGCTCAGTTGTCAAATCTATAAAGTACTTTACACATCATGATAATTACTTAAATTCTTAAAGAGCAAGAGAGTAAGACGAAACACATTTGGCACTTGTTAGCTCAAGCTCTGTTACTCACTGCCACAAACACTGTAATTTGACAATTTGTTCTGAGGTCAATGTAATAGAATACTAATTTTAAAATAAAAGAAAAAATCAGCTGAGAGCATTAATTTTCTAACATATTTTCTTTATCCATTTACTTGATCTTGGACATGCTGCTTTCAGTGGAACAACATGAAAACAGGGACAAAACAAGGTAAACCTCAGTGTGATTGTATTAAATTGGCAACAGATTTAATGTGCTTGTTTAAGCTATATAACAGCCAATCATACACAAAGCATCACCGGAATCTGGGTTTCTTTCTATTTTAGAGTTTGGGTCTGTTATAGGTGTTTCAGTACATTCATCCTCAGAAAGTAACAAATTATTTGCTTAGATTTTAACTATTAGAAACTATTTTTGAGGCAAATCACAGAAAATATATTTTAAGTTAAGAGGGTGATATAGGTCATAAATTACCATATGCTCTAAGAAGATATTTATTCTTTCAGGTTACCAAAGCCATAGACTCAATATTGGAACAACTCAGTCAGTATAGTAAACATGTTCATCTGGTATCAGTACTGTGCTGTCCAAGATTAAATCATTCATTTTTACAGTCATCAGGAACGTGTGCCATCAAACATTTGAGAAGATACAAACTCTTGTCTCTTTAATTTTCCTGTGAGCAAAAGTCAAACATAAGGCACTATGCAGTAATGCTGGCTCTAGCAACTTAATCTTTGTGATTTAGACAACCTTTCACACTGACAAGGTTGTATATATAAGAACAGAAAAGCAACACCTCTCCCATACAGGGTCAGTCCAGATGGCTCTGGATTCTCCCAATACTCTGTAGACTGATAACAGAAGATGATATTTGGAAAAAACATGCAAGTTTGGCCACTTCCTGTGGTCTGTTCCACTCATACTTCCCTAGGGTCTACAACTATTGTTCACTAACACCAGCATTTGTTTACAGGCAAGTTGCCCATGACTGCTGTTGTCTATGGACACACTGTCCATGGTCCGGCACGACAGGCAGAGAGGGAGTGGAGTCTCTATCTCTGGAGACTGTCAAAACTCACCACGACAAAGCCTTGGCTGTTCTATCTGGTGTTGGCTGAGATCCTGCTTTACACAGGACACCAGACTATACAACCTTCAGAGGCCTTTTCCAGTCAACAAATCTGTCAAATAAGTGCTGCACAATATCTAAACAAATCATTCAAGTGTATGGACAACATTCTGTTACTCCGGCACAGAGGTTACATCCTGAGCAACTAGTGCTCAGACTTTGTGATCACTCAAAGCACATATAGATTAGAGTTCACATTATAAAGATTGTGTAAAGAGTCCCAAAAGAAACTGCAGTGAGTCAAATTTAACAAGTAGATAAACACAAACCTTAATCTTTAGTTCCATATGCAGGCTGTGTTTTGGGTGCTCACATACGCCTATTGAACTGTGGTCAAATTGGCAATAATATGTTTTAATACTGAATTTGATTTAGAACTCGTTCTAAATGGTGTGGTGTATTTCTACTTTTACTATTACTCTTATGAAACCCATCCTGCATTCCAAGTCCTGCTTCATGTATAAAGTAATCTTGGCTTATCTTTGATATTCTTGCAAGATCATTTGGAGAAAAAAGGAGAAAAAAAACACCATAGAGCAAAATTTTTGAGCATCAAAAAATGCAAACACATATAGCCACTCACCACTTAAAACACAGACTTCATTATAAAATGGGTAGATTTCTAATGAAGTTTCTTTCTTTAAAAGCCACATAACTTATGATGATAGCCAGTTTCAAGGGACCAGACATAACACAATGAAAGATGTCTAAGGAAACACATTTTTTGTTATCTTTTAGACAAGTTAAAGACATGAAAATAGTTCCCTTGGAGCAGAAAAAACTATCACATTACACTTCAATAATTCAACAGCTCACAAACTCTTGCCAAGCAATAGGACAAGAGGCAACGGGCAGAAATTGGCGCACAAGAAGTTTCCCCTGAACATGAGGAAGAACTTCTTTACTGTGCAGGTGACCATGAACTAGAACAAGTTGCCCAGAGAGGTTGTGGAGCCTCCCTCCCTGAAAATATTCAAGAGCCATCTGGACACAATCCTGTGTCATGTGCTCTGGGGTGATCCTGCTTGGGCAGGGAGATCAGACCAGATGACCCACTGTGGTCCCTTCCAACCTTGCCAAAAGGAGTCAAGAACAATCTCAAAATTATTTATGGTTAAGCAGGCTGCAAAACATGTTCCAGGGTGTCTAAGATGGTTTTATAAGACTCATGAAGATCCTGACATCCAAGATGAAGATCCAGAAAACCAAAATATTCAGAGAAAGATACCAAAAAAGCCCTCTAAATAATGCTTCACACTCAATATGCCTTCTCTCTCTACAAACTGGAAATCCTTTTTAATCAGGAACCTTCTAAACAATCTCTGCCAAAATTCTAATGCAATCCATTGTAAGAACTATATTTTTCCTAAAACATTCCTTTCAAAAAAATTTTAATGCTTTTTTCAATACTTCTTCTTATGGAATATATATATATATAAGTGTGTGTATATATATATATATATAAGAGTAAGAAAAAAATCAGGTAAATAAAGCATGTAAATTCTTTAGAGCAATTTGACACCAGGATTAAGATATGATAACCTATTGCTCACTGTGAGCATTTGTAAACTCAGTAGCCAGCTGCGATTAAGCAAAGGAAATAAACCACAAATAAACAGTCAGGCCCTGCTTTTGTAACAAATGTATTTGATTTTTTTCTGTGAAAGGAATCTCACCAATGGTGTAATATCTCTTCAAATCACTCCTCCGTGGGTTGCGCCTTTGGGTGTTTGTGGCGTTGTCCTGCTCCTCCTCGGAAGCCGCTGTCTGAGTGGCAGGCAAAGGTTTGGGCTGAGGTGTCTGAGCTTCAGCTGCCCCTGGGTTGCATCCTGGCCCACTAATATCCACCGACTGGGACTTCTTCTTTAATCTAAAGGCAATTTAAGAGAGTAAAGTATTACTAATCATCATTCTATACCCAGATTATGTATAGAATAACAGTGATATTCTACTGTTCATTCTACAATGATTCGTGCATGTCACAGCTGAACAAGGAACAGAAGTGATAAATTAGGCCCTGCATTAATTTACCCTTTCAGTTTCTGCTAAATCAGTTATAGCACCCAGATAGCTGCAAACAGTAAACTACCCTCAGATCAGCCTGCAGAGGTGCTTGAAGGATCAATCCCTAATATATTTCCAAGCTGAGCTGCCCACCATTACCCTATCTTTAAGTTGCTTGGCTTAAGTTTCCACAGATGAGAGGAGTACAAAGAAATTAAATAACTTGCATAAAGTCACTGAAAGCCTTGAGAGAAAATAATTGATGTATGACCTTCTGAATTCAGGTGTAGCTCTACAACTGCATTTCCCATTCTGCAATATTTCCAACACATTGTTACTCAAGAATCCCACTAACCCCAGGTGTCATTTTTGCACTGCAAAAGCAGTGGACAAAGGAAAAGAAATTCTTTGTTCTGGAGAAGAAATTAGTGTTCAACTAATTACTGGCATCCAGGTATTGTATGAATTATTAGCAACTATTCTCTGAGCCTGATCATCCAACTAGCTTTTTACCCCTCTAGTCACACGCACATCCAGACATAACATCACAACTTGTGCACAAGTTTCTTCTGAAACATTGTCAAAATCCTGTTTAAAGTGGAGGTAAATGACATTAACCATCTCAACTCCTCCTCATATCTCGACATTTTATCAAAGTTCTGAGGGAAAGGCTTAACTGACTCTCAAATCCTACTTTGGAATGGGGTGAGTACACCCCCATCACTGATCCACTGTAGTTCTGATACCCCCACTCTGATATCTCTAGCAACATAAAATAGAGGTTACTATGCTCCTAAAGTTAATGAATAGAGACAAATGGCCTATTACAATAAAGGTCACAATATACACATTGGATTTTGTCAATACTTTTCTTAAATTAGGTCTCTATAAATGAATATAGCTGACAATATGATTTGATCTTGGAAATAAAAGAGGTTTATGACATTGCAGTGAGATATTGATTTGAGAGGAAGGGATTGTAACAACACCAAAATTTTGAAGCAAGTGAAGTAAAATGATAAAGTTCTCCAATGCTAGAGGATAATTTTATTAGGCTAACAATTTAATGCTAAGCAGCCCTCTCTTAATTCTGAACTTCCTTATTTTTCAAACTTTTTCTCCAGGTATTGGTTGCAGTTAAACAGTATGGACTACTCCACTGAGAATGGAATCTGCTAGTTTAACATTTTAACTGATTAAATATTGTCATAATAATAACAACTGCTCTGAATAGACTGGAAAATATACAAGTCATGATCAAACTCTGGAAGATATGTTAATGTATCAACTTGTATGTAGAATATTACGAATGATACTATGAGGGCAAAATAACAATACTCATACAGGGCATTGCTTAGTCGAAGGAAAGGACTAGAAGTTAGAAAATTGGCAGTTAGAAATTAACTTCTCTGGCCATTCAACAAGACTATTTTCACTAGAACCTTTTTCTGGACTTGTCCAGGGTGTCTTGCATTTGAAGGAGTGGTTCTCAGCTCCAATGACTCCACATAAACAGTGTGGGTTGACAAGGACATTTATCCCTCCTACATATAAGAAAGGCTGTACTGCATCATCTAGACAAATATCTCAAACAAGTCCATCAATGGATATCTTTCCAGCCTCCAGTAGATTCTGGTGTATGGGTTTTCTGAGTTAGATGCTGCAGCTTTGGAGTTATATTTCTTGGTTTGTCCTTAATTACTCCAGAACTCATTTAAATTTCTGAGGTAGACAGCATCCAACCTTGACAGTTTCTGGTTTAACTCTGCACTGTATTCATACAGCAAGACCAGTAGCTTATTTTAATGACTTATAAGAGTGACATTATGAGAAACAATGAACAACTACTGCTCCACATAAACCAGCTCCTTACATTTGCTTTTGCTGTTCAAAGAGCCCTACAGATATAGGAAGAACTTGTCACAGTGATAAAACCACCTTTATTTGAGGGGTCTTGGTCAACGGACCTCCACATGGAGTCAGTGAAGTCACAGCTTGGGATAAACTAACAGCACTATGAGTACTGATACATATAAAATTAAGAATGGGCAGGGCATCCTGTCAGAGTAAACATTGCGTGAGAAGAAAACTCTTTTGCTTGAAATGATGTTCCTGAAACTGAGACCTTGTTTTGAACACTTCTAGCTTTAAGCCTACAGCTGGTCAAATATATTTACCTGAAATGAAGCTGGAATATTTCATTGAATTTTTAACAATGAAATGGTGTTCCATCAAAATGTTATTCTGCTACATTGTTGAATATACTGTCTCTGAGGTGATATAAAGAGTCTATTCCTTACCACTAGAAACCTTTGAAGATTTAAAGGATGACTTTTGAGAAGATCACTAGTTTTTAAGAAGTAATGCTCTACCTCAGACCACAGCTTTCAATGCAATTGCAGGGAATTGCATCTGTGTTTTACAAAATAGCTGTGGGCAAAGAGGCTACAAAGTTTTTAGCACCTCTCCATAATCCTGAGGCCTGCAGATCAATAAGCGTACATATGTCCTGAATTATGCAAGTCTATGTTCTGCCCCAAAGGAAGACAGCAGGTGAGTGGAAATAAGTTTTACAAATTGAAAAATACTGTAGTGATTTATATTTTCAGCTGTGTTATGAACACATTCTTTACCACCAAGGCTGTCTGAAGGACAGTCCAATTAATAAATCTGTCTGGATGTAGCTAATAAAATAGCTTGCTGCACTGTGGGGAGCACCAGATTGTTATTACAAATGCACTGTCTATTCTTCTAGCATCACATAGGAATAAAGGAATAATAACTGTCATCTGCACAGTAAAATTTTCACATGGCCTTTTTCAAGTGACTTATGATTAATAAAAGGCTTGGTTGAAATGTCTGTAACAAATTAATGTCAAAAAGTTATCTATTCTTGCAATTGAGAATAATTTAAAAGTAAGACTTCCAAAGAAATAAGTATCAAAATTAACAAAACAGGAGCATGATAGTCAAGCAAGTGCATGTAATATTGTCAAACTGTTCTTGAGAGACAATGGTGACAGTGTTTTTGCTGGCAGGAAAGGCAGAAAGATACAGGGTCTGAATTAATCCAGACTGCAATAACAGGGTCAGCTGAGTAGGACACAGGGTCAAGCAAGGACACAATTTTATGGCAATGACTTGACAAAAACAAGCGGTTTGTTCTAATGCATCTTTCTTCAGCCCACCTGAATTGTATATTGATACAGCCATGGCTAGCAAACAGTTTGAAAAAAACATAGCAGTCTTTGAACTGTATCTTCAGTAGACCACTCTGTCTTGAAAGTAAGTCTGAGTTCTGCATGCACTTTGAAGCCAAGAGAATGAATTCTCCTTAAGCCTGACCCTTCTCCAACAGCCTACTTCATTACTACCTTTGTGTTGCACTTGGTTTTGGGTTTTCTGCTGGGATTTTTTATATATATTACAGCTGCACAGTTGGGCTGAAATGATTTATTCTTTGTCAGAATGGAATCTGGACATGAAATGCCTTGGGATCATATTCCTCATTTTTGCTGTTTCAGGCTTCCCGCTTGTAGAAAAATAAATAAAAGATATAAAAAATACTGTGGCAAATCTTTTTATCTTTTATTCTATGTGTTTTGTAGCAGCCTTCCCTAACTTTTCAACAATACGTAACACAGGTCTTTCAATATTGCCTGGTGTGACACACAATGCTGCTGCTGCAGCCTCCCATCTGACAGCCAGATATTGATGGTTGCAAAGACAGTGCTGCATTGGTCAGGCTGGGAAATACTTGTTTGACAGCAAGGATAAAGTCCTAACCTGACTGAGATCTGAAGTAGAAGGGGCAAACATTTCCTTTTCTGCAGCTATCCTTAACCATAGGAATTCTAGGGGAGAGAAAACCATGCTACGAAACTAAGGAAAACTGCATCTTTTGGGACATGTGGAAACCTGAGCTGTTTTCTGCTGCAGTCTTCTGTCTACTGGCAGCTTCCATGAATTATGGCTGTGCTGTCCTTGGGATGTTAGAAGAGAAAGCCCCATTCTAGCAAAAGTGGCTCATTCAGAGGAGAAGCTATTATGGAATAATTCTGAAGGACCTGTTGTTGACAAGTAATCAAGACAACAGTCCTAGGGCCAAAGCTGGATTACTCAGCTGTTGGTGACCAGGTCTGGAGATGCTGAGTTTGCTTGGAACACAGCTGAGCAGCACCTTGGTTTGACACAACCCTGCTCAAACACACATTTGATGCACCCGTTTGTGTAGTTCAATTGCACTGCTGCTAATAAGCCATTAAACTGCTATTTTCTCCATTTCTATCTCACTGTATTTTCCTAGGACATACACTGCTCATCCCAGTAACTCCAGCTTTTGAAAATCTTCTATACAGCCTTGGTACCTCTAATCTAGTGAACAGAGACACAAACCCAAAATCTGCTTCTCAGCACCCTCTAGTTACTAATCACTGAGGGTTTGCTCATTCAGCTAACCCAGGAGGAATGTGCATCTCCAAGCTGTGTGATATGACATCCCTGTAGTCAGATACACTGATTAGCTGTTGAACTTGCACTTTATTTCTCTGTCCTTCCTCTGCATACAACTGCAAGCTTTTCAACTGCATCTGAGAAACCACCTGACAGATGCTTTTACCTCCTCCTGCCTAGCTGGCACCCTGAGCTCCCCAGCAGCACTTCCCAAGAATGGGTCACATTGAACAGTTCCTTACCAGTTCCCTCAAAGAGAAAATGTCATCAGGTGTTTAGTAGGCCATATGTGTAGGAAGTCCTGGGGCTAGTGAATTACCTGGAAACTCTGCTGTAGAACTGATGAGAATTAGGATTTCATTCCTGGCATTCACTGTCACAAACCTATTCCATTCCTAACAAAATCCATGCCTTTTTTTTTAATATTTCAATGTCAAACTGCATTTTTGTAAAGCAGGATGACAAAAAAAGTAAGGCACTATTTTCTAAAGAGATCTTGAAAGCACATAAAACCATCATGGCTGGCAGTCCAGTCTGAAACAAAAGGGGGAAAAAAGAAACATTTAAACATTTCCTCCATTTATGGAGGAAACAACCAACCATAAGAAGCATCTTAGGAGCTGGGAATCTGTACAGTTCAGTGTTTGCAAATTTCTAAGTAAAAATCCCTCACTGCAACAAATATTTGGAGGAAAGCCTAGCTCATTCTTATCTACCAAACACAAAAAAACCCTCTCTGTGCCCCTTGTGACTTTTGCAGAGGTTTTACTACAGTTAATAGGAAAAGCAAAACCTTTCATTCCAACAGTGATGTTTACTCTTCAAAGATGCATTTAGTATTTCTGAATGCTCAGAAGAGCTGGTTATGAATTTGATTTCTTTGTATCAAGAAATGTGATTCAAACTGATGTTGACAGCCAGGTTTTATGTGATTTTGAAAAAACCAAAAAATGGTAAACTTCTGTCTTAAACCCAACAATACAAAGGTCTGACGACTTAAACACGGGAGAAGGCCAAACCCCCTGACATCTGCAGAGAGAGCCCCCCAAGACAGTTTTTTTATTCTCCTTTGGACATACAGGTTGTACTCCACAGCCAGGACAGAAATCTGCATTTGCTCATGGTTGGGGCATTTTTTGGCTGCTTTGGCAATTCAGAGGGATCAAGTAAAAGGCTCATGGTCTGCAGTCAGGCCCTAGTTACCACCTTACATTTCTGTGTGCCTGCAGCATGAGGCAATGCCATGGAGGGCTGCTAGAAAATCTTTTGTTTAATGCTCTTGAATATGATGTGGTTATGGCTCTGGCCAACCCCTCCCAAAAGGAAGATAGAAGAATTAGACTGGCACAGAAAAAACACCTGTGATGATGACAAGCTGGTTCCTCACGGCGCAAGATGAAACAGACTGTGGGAAGGAATTACCAGCAGGGAATCAGCCCAGGGATTTCTGCAGCCATTAGCAATCAGAAAGGGGGAGGCAAAAGGTTTTACACTGACGGAAACTGCAGAAGAACCAAAGTAAGGCAAGCAACATGTTTGGAACAAACACAGCTAGGCACTTCTTTGAATGGTGTATATACTTGCACAACAGAAATAATTGTACAGGCCAGGAGTATCACTTGGTACAGAAAAGAAAGACACAAGTCAGACAGAAAGCATCCATTAGAGGTTATGAAACATGCAGGTACTTTAGCAAACAAATTCCTTGAGCCAAGGATTGCTGGTAGTTGGAGGTTTTTCACAGGGAAAGAGCCACTCAGTGCATGCTACTGTATTATCACTGAATATTCATTACCAAGTACTGAAGGCAACGGTGTGCAACAAACTTGCAATTCAAATCTGAAGTGACCATTATGAATTGCAGAGGAAAAGAAACCAAACACCGCAAAGCAAACTAGAACATAGGACGGCGCTAAATCAATGTCTCAAAGTAAACAAACAAAAACCTGCAGAAAAGCCCTTCAATCTGTTCCTTAATGTGTTGATCATGCAGCAGAGTTTTCAGAAAATGCAAGCAGCATATGAGATCATTTGACGGCACAGAGCAAACACAATGTGATCTTCACATGGGTGGCGACAGGAGAGGATTAGGAATGAATTCACACCTACATAGCCCACAAAGCAATTCAAAGTGGCAGGTATGTATTAACAATGTAACATTGAGCCCAGCTTCAGGAAAGAAAACATTGCAGGCATGAGAGCTATGTGAAAAAAAATAGAAACATTTCAACACCATATTTTGCTTTATACTCTCAGCATTATGTATTTGAGCAAGTAGAGGAAGCATACAAAAAACCCTTTTTTCCTTTACACACATTACCAAAAACTACCATGCAAAGACATGGCAATTGTTAATTGTCAGAGCACCACAAAGCAAACCAAAACAACCCTGTCTCCACCTCCTAGTTATCTTTATAGAAGTGGCCACAGCACATGCAGGAAATTTGCCACCATCCCTCACTCTATAACAAAGGACAATGTCAAACCAGAAGTTTTGACCAGGCTCCAGGGAGAAGATGAATAGTATCTAAATAATTGAAAAATAGCTTTTTTTGCTGTGTGGAACAGGCAACCCACACCCTTTTAACAAGATTTATAGTCAAAGCTGGAGCTTCATGGGTTTCAAGGGCATATCACAGAATAAAGACTTACAAAAACGAACACAAACCTTGTGATTATTCCTGGGAGCATGACAGCACTGCTACAGGTAAACCCTTGGAGGATCATTTACAGAAGACATATAGATTGGTGGCTGCCAGGTTAGATCCATGAACTCCAAGCGGGAGAATCCAGAATCCACTTGTGGTTCAAGTGTGACAAGGCATTCTCACTGCCTGGGAGAGAAGCATTAGTGAGTCCACGGGCAAAGGAGTCAAAGTG
The DNA here is from genome assembly GCA_013401135.1 of Cettia cetti. Classification (NCBI taxonomy): domain Eukaryota; kingdom Metazoa; phylum Chordata; class Aves; order Passeriformes; family Sylviidae; genus Cettia; species Cettia cetti. Next base: position 33,544 of record VZUI01063878.1, on the reverse strand, counting down.
CCCTCCACACCACACATGGGCCTGGAGATGTACATCCAGGAGGATGAGGCATGGCAGGAGTAGGGAGGGAGGTGATGATGATGATGATGATGGAGAGGAAAATGGCAGCAATCACACTAAAAACATAATGCAACTGAAATAGTCATTGCATATACAATTCATTTTCCTTTTCCTGCCTAAGCCTGTGTGAGGATTAACAGCTCAAGATCATATGGCTTCTCCAAGCTGTATAATATTTTACAGCTGCTTTACATGGTGGAAATAATATGCTCTGCTGCTAAGGTTTGTGTTTTGTCAGGGATAAGAATTTCTTGATCTGTTCTTTCAGAATTTTGAGAGGGTGGGTTGCAATGCTGTACTATTTGCTGACAGATATCTTGATTCTGGACATGTTTTAGAAGAGATGTGTAAAGTAAATTACTATTTTGAATCTCACTATTTTGTTAATAGCTGCTATACTGTTATTTAAATAACTCCCACTAGTTCCATTTTCACAAAAGCTCTTCCAGTGCATTATGCAAATCTACTTCAGCACAATTTTCATGGGTCTTGAAATTTCCAGCTCTGTCATATTCAGCAGAGAAAAATTGTGCATAATGGTTTAAAAGTTATAATGATTCCTATTTCATTGTTATTTGTCTCATTAATGCTGCAGGATTATATCTATTGCAGCTTTATTTATAAGGTTAGATTCAAACTGTCCAGACTATTTTAAGGGTGTATCCCTAAGGAAGGTCTTTACTTCACCTGATTAGAAGTTTCTGAAATTGTTTCATTATAGGCTAAGCAACCAGCACCCAGATCCGATTCCCCTGAAAAATACTGTGAGATTGCCACACATCCTGTACTATGGAGGATAACATTCTACCATACATTCTACCATCTTCTCTCCCATACACTGAATTGAGTTTTCAAGGGCCAGTGTATTCAGTGGTCTGGGAGCTACATGGTATACTCTTAGACATGCAGAATAATTTGCTTACAGCAAAGCCATACAAACTCATAATATTTTTCCATGTAATTAACTTTGTCATGGTATCAATTATTTTTTGTGCCAGCTGCAAGTAATTTATACATAAAAAGAGCTGTTTTATCCATGGACTCTAATTTAGGCAATTGCATTTACATTTCTGATTCCAACCCTACGCTTGACTGTTTCCTGAGTTGTTTACAAGTCAGCTGCAATATCCCTGGGCACTTAATGTTCCCGAGATTGCAGTGCAATCACAACATGCATCCATTTATGTAGTCAAATTTGGAAGCAAAAGGGCCTTTTAACTTCTCAGAGAGATGGCAAAGCAGGTTGAAAGTTACAATGCTCTTGCAGTACCACAGATTTGTGTGTTCTAGTTCTACCATCTCAACGAATAATCATCAGCACAGCAGGCAACCACAGCTCAGGTTCAAATAACATGCTGTGGATATGCTTGTCATAAGATATGGAAATGCAAATCTGCACTTTCTTCTGCCTTGCACAGTAAATTATACAGCCTGAAACAACTTTAAGACATCTTTTGAAATATAAGACTAATTTATACATAATTATTATTTCTATTCCATGAGATATAAATGGGATAAGACATTCTGATCTCATCACCGAAAATTCAGTGAGGCATTTCATCAAAGGGGAATTGATAATAAACCATCAGTGATTGAGATCCAGCCAGCGACATCTGAGCCCAGGCAGATACAGGAGCCCTGAGGCTGCAGTGCCTCCAGTCAAGTGTGGACCACTTGGTTTGCCCTTCCTCCTGCAGCTGGGCATCCTGTGCTGTCTCCTGGCAGCCCCTGCCTTGTTACATGGGGCTGCTTGGCAGCTGGAACGCCAGCCCAGGGCCAGAGGTGCAGCAAGCCAGAGAGGCCTTAGTGAGAGCATTAAGACATGCTGCAGAGTGTAAAGACCATGCTCTGTGAGCTGCCAACAGATCACAGAGCTGAGGAGGGGAGTCAGTCCAGGGCAGCAGAAGCACAAATCTCACAAGAAATCATCCAAACTCTTCTCATGCTCCTTGGCAAATGGAACATCTTCCTTGAGCCACAATATTTACCATTGTACTGAGGCTGAAGTGCCCTTTGGGCAAAGTCTCTATGAGGGGTCTAAAACATCTAGAATTTTTCCTTGCCAGTGAGACATAAATTGGTTCTCAGAGTGTTCTGCAGGATATAATTATATCAGGTAGATCTCTGTGGAGACACCTAACTTGTCAAAGGCAAGTTAGAGACTAGGCAAAATGAGAAATCTTTCCTCATCATTGCCAAAGCAAAATTGAATTTTTGCCTTCCAACTTATGAATAATTCAAGTGAATAATAAGTATAATTTTAGCATTTTAGTGAAATGTGCAGAAAACATAGACAGTATAAAATGAGCTTTATATTGGTCGGCTTTTTTGAATATTTGATCTGTATACCACATCCTCCATTAAAAACATGTTAATTTAAGCTTTGTTTTTTTGAGTGGGTTTCACCAGGTACTGGCCACACAGGTTTTAAAAATTCTTGTCCTCTTCTTTTGGCACTTCTTATTCATAAGTCGGGTTAGCCTATACGAGATGGGAAATAAATATCTTCAAAGATACAGGAATATTTTATATTTAAGACAAAATTATCCTCCTACCCTTCTGTTGGGAGACCCTCCTGCTCTAAGCATCAAGCTCTGATAAACTACAGCCAGCTTTCTCTTTTCTACCCAGGGTCTTTAAAGTGGCCAAGCAGCTCCTGGCATTTCCACCAGAGCTCCCAGAATGGCCCAGAGGGCTGAGTGGGGCTGCCAGCCCACACTGTTCATTCAGACACTCCAGCTGCACAGCAGAGGGAGATCCAGAGCCCTGGTAAGGGCCCACCAGACACAAATAGAAAATGGGAAGTCTGTTAATGGCACTTATTGAGAAAATGCTATCTTGGGCATATATGTTTTCATTTCTTGTCATCCTAAGAAGTAAGCAAGGCCCCTTGATAAGCTGACTAATAAGAGGTTGCGCTGAGAATCTATATATAAAGGAGAAACATGCTTCAGAACAGATAGGTTGTGAAATACTGCTTACTTATTTAAAAACAAATGGAAAACCCACACAACTATTTTGTTTCTCAGTTTTGCAGAAGTAGGAGGAACATTCTGAACAACTTTTTACTTTGTGTTCACAAGAGAATAAAGGTTGTAAAGACATTTCTTCATGTCTTCACCCTTCAGGCACAGCCCACAATAATGATGATACACTCCCCTGGCTGCAGAAGGGACTGTGCACCAGGGGAAATTTTGAAGCACCAAGCAGCAGGAGCCACAGGAGACACAGAAGCTGCAGGAGTGGGAAGAAGGGCCTGAGCATCCCCAAGAGAGAAAGAAGTGGTTCAAGCAGGCATAGGCATGTGCTTGCACTGCAATGATCAAAACATATCACTGGCTGCCAGAAGCCACTGAAGATATAGCAGATTTCCACTAAATTAAAATACCTGTTTTCAATAAAAATGTCATGATTCATTTGGATTTTTCCCATTTACTGAAAATATGGCACTTCTAGACAACAGAAAATGTTGTCACCACCAGATCTCCTGCTGGGAGGCCTTGTCTGTGCACAGTGCCAGAGCTGTGGGCTGCTAGGGGTGGCACAGGTGTCCCCTCTCACCTGAACTTCAAGCAGGCAGGATGGACATTATACTTACAACTGTCACAAAAAAAAAAAAAAATGTCCACCAGTACTTACATAATTCAGATTTATATAAGTATGTAGGATTCTTTAAAAGGTGCAAATTAAAAAAAAAAAATCTACTTTTTAAAAATATTTAAGCATGCCAAAAGACATTTTTCAGACTTTCCTGAAAAAAAAAATCTATACCTTGTTTCTACACCACACAGTAATAATTTAACACTAGGAAAGGATATTGCCTAAGAAAGGAAGATACTCTCTTATTTTATAAATTATAAAGTTCATTTTGTTATCTACAGACTGAAGGCTTCATTTTTAATTTGTGTGTTTAATAAACCCAGCTTGACATAATGTACTGCAGTTATCAAGTTTGTCAGCATTTTTGCAGAAGCTGAACTTTCTTCTGACAAATGTTTTCATTCAATTAAATTAAAATAGAGAGCAGCACAGTGAAGTGTGTTACTGCTCAGTCTTTAATAAACCAGTTGTTTATTTCTGAGTCTCTCCCAGCTTCCTGACAGGGGTACCAATTCCACAGCATCCTTAGGTCCCTTCCTGATGCTGAGGCCACCAGCAAGGTGGTTCAGCTGTCCCCATCCTGGGAAGGAGGTGACCATTAATGCACCCTATGGCTTATCAAGAGATACCACCCAAACTTTTTTTACATGTGGGACCTAAATCTCCAGCTGTCAATTTTAACGTCATTAGTAAAAAGAAAGATTTGACTTGCACGAGGTTGAGGTACCTGGGCTCTTCTCAGCATCCTACTCTGGCAGAACTGCATTTCTTGGATTAGCCGTGGAGGCAGGCCACAGCTTGCCAAAGACCACTCAGCTCAGTGAAAAGATGCACATGCTGAAGTTCAAGAGCAGACAGCTTGCATGGTTCTGTGGAGTTATCTACCTGTTGTCCTGGTTTTCAGCTTTCTAGTTTGGAGTCAGAATTTTTCACACACTTTCATGTAAACAAAGCAAGGTTTTCTGTAGTTATCTATCTTGTTTACATTCTTTCTGTAGGAGGGACAATTGATGGACACTTTCTAAGACCAGTGTAATTGAAGAGGTTGAACCTCAGTCTTCCAATGTGGTCTCTTTTCTAGAAATCTATATAAGCTGAAAGAAAAAATTAAACTTCCTCTTTTCCCACTCTGACTCCGCTGTGGTCACTGTGTTTCCCTCATGATGGTATTGCATCATCTACCAACCCACTACACCATAAAAACACTTGAAATTTAGAACACTGATTATGTTGTAGAGCATTTAGAAGCCTTGTAAGAAATTGTATTAATAAACATGAAGTAGTTGATGCCTGGGAGGCAAGAAAGTGCCCAGGATGATACAAGCCTGTTCAGATCCTTGCCTTAAGGCACTGATCTTAGAAAGCAAAACATTTCAGCCCTTTCAGCCCAACATCCGAAAAAAAAAAAAAAAAAAAAAAACCACCAAAAAAAAC
>VZUI01063878.1:0-28387 GCA_013401135.1 Cettia cetti | reverse complement strand
ACGCAAACGCCCCCCCCCCCCCGATCCCTCTCAGCTTTTCCTTTACTTTTTTTCAGGACACATCTTGCCTCTGTGTCCTTGTGCTTCAATGAACTCCCTTGGGTCAGCAGTGTTTGAGCTCTTGTGCCTTCAGTAACAGCACTCTCTGTCAGGAGCACAGGGAGGATTTTTGGGACCACAGCAGCAGGGCTGCAATAAGCACAAGTGTTTCAGTCTTTCCTTCCCAGAGAGGAGCTGCTTGACATTTAGGAACACTTACCACTACAGTCTCAGTAGGACTGAGCTGGAAGGAACATGCTTCTAGCAAGAAGCTGAGAGGAGACACCCAGAAGGAAAGTTCTCACAAAGCCTGCAGTGACATTGCAACAGGTTCAAGTGAGATGACCAAGCTTTGTCCACAGATTGGTGATCTCAACCTTGCAGCTGCAGATGGGGGAGATGCTGGGGCAAAGAAAGGAAGAAGAGGAAGGGGAAGACAAGAAGCACTCCCAGACAGCCACCTCTGCTTCTGTAGAGGCAGCAATAGCTGCTGCCCAGGCTGCAGCTCGTGTATGCTGGGAAGGGCTTCACCATCACTCATGCCTTTTCCCTTTGCAGGTGGGACACACAGACAGCACTCACTGAGATTCAAGGAGACAGTCTAAAGCCATAATTCAGTTTCATGCCTATGTAAAGTCACGTCCTCTCCAGCAGACATGGATGACCTTTCCCTTTAACCACCACTTAGATGCCTGTGACAAGCAACAATCTTTTCCTATTTTTTTTTTTCTGCTCACAATGATACAAAATAGAGTTGGACAAGCATAGAAACAAGAGATTGTGTAACACAGCTGCCCTGAAGTGGTTTTTTGTTATAATTTTTAAATCAATAAGTCCAGAGGGCAGAATAAGCACTACCTCTATACTCACTGCCAGACACTGGCAATCTATAGGTACAGTAAATTACATTAATGAAAGAAGAATCCAATCAAAAAGCACTATACTGAGGTTTATCAAAGCACAGTGAAGCTTTTTATTTCCCTAGTCCAGAGCAAAGAGCACCTCAAGGCTGGTGCCTGGCTGACATTGCCAGGTTAAGATCCCCATGATCAAACAAAAGCCTCAATGGACAGATGAACAGAGAAATACAGGAGATGAGGAGTTAGTGCCTGACAGTGTGAAAAAAAGAACCCAAGGAGAGATTTAAACAGTTTCAAAGGATCAAAACCAGAGCCCAGAAGACAAATGAGGCCACAGCATGTTAAATGAGGCAAGTGAGTTTGGAAACATTTGTGTATTTAGCTTCCTAACTAGAGCTCAGCTCCAAGGCAGAAGTGTTAAACAACCACCTGATCAGAATTTGTAAGGAAACAGCATACAAGCTGAAACATGGAAGCTGCATTTAGATGCAATAAAACTGTCAAGATTTTAGAGGTCCTGTTAGATAAATCAGATGCTTTTTGTCTAAATGCTAAATGAGAATCAGTAAATCACATTTCCTTTTCAGGAAGTACTGGCAGTATTTCAAGATGCATTTAACTAATCTCACAACGTGTGTTTTTTCCCCATGGTTAATCTTCTATGAAAAAGAACTATTAGGAAATCAAAATATTATGGCTAAGCCTTGCTAATTGCTCTTAGGTACAGAAAGGTAAAACTTCTTTCACCTCACATGTGAAAAATGTGAGAAATAGGAAGAACTTAGGAATATAAAACAACAGAAAATAAAAATAAGAGATTGGTATCCATTCCCTTCATATTGTTCAATAGCCCTCTGTATATATATACAGACTTAGTTCAGATCCCAGGAAATTTGAGACTAACTCCTTCCCACATTAGTGGTAGAACACATCTATTAAAACTTGTGTAACTCTTTACAAAAAACTCAAAGTAATAGAAAAGGAAAGAGGCAGAAAAATTGCTCACTCTCCTGCCCACCCAGTCTAGATGAAGGCACTGGATGGTACCTGCCCTCACTGCACACATCCTGCTCCTGCCTGCTGTATTGGATGAATGACTCTGCCCCAGCTGCATGTACCAGACAAGGTCCTCCCATTGAGACCCTGGGAGCATAAATATTCAAGCTTAGCTGCTTCAGCACAGACTTCAAGTGTTTCATGAAGTCAAAACTTCCATTTTCAGAATAGTGTTGGCACAAAATCTACAACTTTTCAACAAAGTCAAACCCCAGAAGTAGTCAAGCTTTGGATTGGGAAATTCTCAGGCTTCCCAAATTTTGTCTAAAATACTAATTCCCTCTAGAAAAATACGTGGTTATTGTAAACTAACTCCAGAATTAACAGACACAGTCCGGCTGTAAGTTTAATGCCAGGTTTGTATTTTGATAGAAATATTTTGAAGCAACCACAAAGATTCATCTGGAGATACCTAAAATCAGACAGAAATCCAGTCCAGGGTCTTTCTTAGTAGTGATCATTACGGTGATCTCCTGCTGATCCAATCCCACAGCTTTTCCAAGATAATTGGGTGCCCAGAAGATATATATTTAGAACATCGTTGTACTCATAATTTATGTGAGCAAAATATGGAATCCCTTGACCTTCCATTACATTTATTCTGCAGTATATACTGCAGGGGAAAAAAAAAATCAGTAAATCATTACTGGATTTACTTGGAATTCAGTAAATCATTAAAGTACATATATTCTGAGAATATAAAGCTTTTTATGTTAATATGGCAGAAATTAGTCATTTCCTTCCATGAATTGACACGTAACAAACAAGTGGAAAAGGGTAGATACAGTGTGTTATGTATGAGAACTGACATCTTCATCTGTGCTGCAGCTACTGCATTTCATCTTTACAGAGTGCTGAGAAATCAAGAAGTTATATAACTTAGTGAAAAGCTGATCAGGCCAGTGACATTTTAAATCTCACTCTGTGAAAATCAGTTGCAAGATGTGAAAAGAAAAAAAAAAAAAAAACTCTTCAGGAACCAAAATCTCCATCCCATAATATACCCATATACATGTACACTTTAAAATAAAAAAGAGCAATGAAACTTTGAAGAAAAAGGGAGTGTGGGAGGGAAGTAAAAGGACAGGCAGAGCAGAGAAGGAACAGAATAATCACAGATCATTTCAAGATACTGTTATGAGGAAGCAAAAAGAAAAAATTATTTCAACTGTACCCTTTTGATTCTGCTCATGCTAAATAGTAAGTAGGTAACATAGTAGCAATTTACAACATGGAGCTTAATTGGAATTAGAAAGCCAAACAATCCTTACATATATAAAAAAGCACATGCTTTTTTAACCTGGAAACACAACACAGCCCTACTTGGATCAGTCTTTACTTTACTAAGGGAAAATGGCCCCATCAAATGGATTTAAAGCTATCTGTGATTAGAAGCAGATTAGGAAAAGTCAACAGACCTAATTTATTTTTCAGTTGTCTCAACAAGAAAACACAAAAGAGACAATGATACTGACTCAGGAACCATAAAGGAATCTCTACAATCCACAAGAATTGATTTTTTAATATTCACAAAGATCATTCTCTCTTTTTATCCACTCAAACATGGGTCACCACAAAAAAAATCTGGTAATTCCATTTGATTCATATACAAGTGAAGTGAACTTTCAGAGAAGGAAAGAAAAGAAGACATTGTCTGTAAAAGGGGTGTAGTGGGTGAAAAGGAGCCCATTCAAAATATGCCCAAAGCACATGAAAAGAGAATTCACTGAATGAGTGCCAAATTAAAATCACTTTCCTGCTCATCCAGAAAGCAGCTACTGAAGATGTCCACCAGACCAAGGTGTGCACATTTTTAGGCACAAAACTACATCTGGATCGAGTCCTGGGAGGAAAGGTGAGAGTTGCACAAGTGCATGGAGACCAAAGGCACCACTGCCCATACTCAGCAAAGGAAAACCTTGCACAGAGGAGAATGCCAGGAGAATGCCTTGCTTAATCATCAGCATCAGCAAACTACAAGCATTTTGATGAGCTGGTCTGTTATAAAATCAAGGCTGACTTTTGAGCACAGCAAGCTGGCAAAACACAAACCTGCCTTACCTGCACAATGCTTCCTAGAGGAAACAAAGAGCAGTTTATTTTACCAATAAACTTTGCGTGATAAGGACAGCTGCCAGCTGAACCTGGCATCTGCTAAACTTGCTTTCACAAGAACACTTTTTCCTCCCAGAATTATATTTAGTATCTTTCAGAAATATAAACATAATTGAATGTTCACTGCATTTTGCTCAGCCGCTGCAGGATTTCCCCCCACTCAAACAGCAGCAGCAGTAGAATTTTAATGACTAGAAAAATGCAGTAGGGCTTTAAGAGAATATTGTACTACAGCATATCACTGCTTCTGTGGGTCTCCTTCACTGTAACTCTGATCTCCTAAATCTGCTACAGCATCTGTACATATTTCTGTAAAATGCAGAGATTAATTAGGGAAAAAAGGGGTTTGAGAACTTCCTAATCAAGTTCTATAGTTATAATACCTAGGAAAAAGCCTAACCAAAAGCCCAAAAGCAGAATTCCCAAATAGTTTCCAGTGCCATCTGATATGATTTCTTTCTTTACTTCCTGCTTTTTACCTGAAATGACTTTGCATTTTAAAGTACCCATACATTTACTATACCTTTCTGCCAAACTGTCTTCCATGAAGCAATTAAATGTATAATTGAGATCATCAAGTCATTACAAAGCAAATTCAGTTGTCTTTTGGAATGATTGCAGGAAATGAGATGACAAAAATCAATTTTATGCCAAGACACTTTTGAATGCATGCATTCAATATATATCACACAATCCCTCATAAGCCTGAGGGGCGGCTTCTTCCACAAAAAGCACTTACAAGATTTTCAGGGAAGGCATTTTCAAACATGTAAGATGAAGTTCTCAACTGTAGTGTGAATGAGGTCATCAATCAAATATTAAGATTTTAAACATTTTACTGGATGTTAGATTTGTAGACAGCCACGTTGGTCCAAAGAACATTTGCCCCTCTCCTCTCATCAGTAGTCATTAGTGGAGCTAGATGGAATGTTCTTTGAGACTCATTCCCCAGTTTGCATCTTAAGACTTCTGAAAAGAGACTGACAGGAAGCACTTTATCTCTACCTTCTTACACTCAACATTGTTGTTTATTCATCAGTGCTTCAGTTCACCACTCACATAGATTATTTAGTCACTCATCATTACTCAGAAAGAGAATGAAAGAGAAAATTTTGATAAAATTTTGTTTCACTGGGGGTGACAAAGCTAAAAATTCAAATTGCTGCTTCCAGGTTTTGTCAGAAACTCCAAAATTGCAAAAACAATATTCCTGCCTTTTACTGCCTTTTTCACTTTATCCTGACACTAAATGTCTAAAAAGTATCCACACAAAGACAATATTAATTCACTACAGATTTTCACATCTCCATATCTTCACATCCATACAAATGTCACATTATTTAGGATGTGTATGCTCAGTGGACAGTAAATGCTGTCTTTCATCTGGATGACCCAGTAAAACCACAGCAAGTCTCCTGCTTCCCATGCTTATCTCTGTCCTGGTTCCTCCTCATGCTTTCATCAAGGAAACAGCACTACTCTGAAGATCCCTCCCATCTTAATCTCTTTGTCATTCTCTAACGTTTCTCCATTCATATTGCTGCACTAACTCCATGATTTCAGGACTAAAGGAACACATAAGAAAAATGCAGATAAGAAAATTCATAGAACTGAGCTAAGCTACTTCAATAACTATTTTCACATGGACTCCTCTCTGCAGGAGGTTTTCTTAGTTTTTCTTTTTTTTTTTAAGAAGAAAAAAATGGGTGTAGGAATAATATAAGCAATCAGATTTTGGAAAGCTTCCAGGAGCAAAAATGTCAGGAAGCTACTGTAGAAGCAGTAACCTGTGCATTTCAATCAGGAATACAAATAATAGCTTAAAATCTATTTAAACTAGCTGTTCACAACACTGATAATAGATCATTTCGTTTTTGTTTCTTAGGCCTCTATTTGAGCAGCTGTTTGAAATTATCACCCCCTGCAGGCTTTCACTCAGGAAGGCAGGGCTCTATCACAAAAAGTGTGGCCAAAAGACATGGATGGATCCCTGCCTTGTCACATCAAGTCCTCTCTCTCTTGCTCTAGCAAACTGCTTTTCCAACCCAAAGTGCCATTCTGAGTGTTCCATGTCTTCTGCAGCCTCTCTCCTCTCCTCCCTCTCCTCTCTCTTATTTCTTCTCTTGAGAGGCAATGCAAGCCCCTCATCACAGGCATGCCCCAGGCTCTCCAGAGCCCCAAGGAGGCAAACACAGACACCTACCTGCATGTAGCATCTTGCATGATCAGGGTCTGTTTCTGGGCTTTTTTGTTCCTGTTGTTTTCTTCCTCACAAATGGCTTTTAAAACAAAAGGTATTCCCTCTGTTAATGTTATAATGTGGATGTGTCTTTATAAACCAATCAGAATTGTTTTACCCAAATTGTTTTACCAAAGCATGGAAGTACATTTGTCAGGATGCTGCCTGCAGTCTTGGAGCAAAGAGTCTGCTTCAGAAACCGTGGGCACTTTCACATACCATATACCAAAAAGAAATCTGTTTTTAAATATTCCTAATCTCAGTAAAACAAGACCTGCATTAAGAAATTACAGCATCATTCAAAAATCATTTTTCTATGGTGTTCCTCTAATACCAGGAATGCTTGGCTAAAGCAATTCATTTTTTTAAGTGGTTTTCTCAGCAACCACTTGCCATGACACTGACGTCAGCCTGTGTCACGTCACAGGGCCTGTCTATTGTAATGAGAGTTTCTCTCTTGCCACTCCAGAGTTGTCGGTATCTTCACAACTGCTTCACTCAGGAGACTGCTTAATTAGTGCCATTATTTAAAATGCAATTCAGCTGTGAAATTAATAAAAGAGAAGGTTGAACATTTCCTTCTTCAGGTGCAAGTCTATTCTCTTTATCCTATGACTCAAGACTGACAAAGAGGCCACATTATCACTGATGAAGCCAACTCCCTTCATCAAAACTGTTAGACTCATCAAGGAACCTCATCAAGTATTTGAGTTTTTTACCTGTAGATACTCTGTGGAGAAGAAAAGCTTCTGCTTTTCCCTATCTCTCATTCCATCTCCTGTCCCTCCTACCAAATATACCAGGGACAGACTGAAATGAAAACCCTTGGAGGCAGTTACCTTCCCTCATCACAAGCCATCTCACTTCTATTCCAGTGACTCATCCAGGGCAATCACATAAATAGGAATTCTCCAGGTTTTCTGCAAGTCACATTTTATTTTTCATGCTCTTCATTTTCACCAGCAGTTGTTGAGTGTACAAGCTAGTTCTTAGAGCCATCCTGACACATGATATGTGAGAATATAGCAAACCACAAAATTTTATCAGGGATAACAAGCTTGTGAAACTGCAGTTTTAAAGAAACTTTGTGAAAGGCTTTTTGCCTAATAAACCCCATGAATCATACTGTACAGTTTTAGAGAAGAAATGGGTTTTAATCCTGTTGGAAATTGGGGAACTGGAATATGTCTCTTTTTCTGATTATAGGAAGGATAGAAACACTGAAGGTCATCTCTGAAAGGAGGAATACATCCCTAATTTCCCAGAAGAAAACCACTTTGACATATAAAAAACTTCTTGCACTGACATTAACTACAAATATAGCAGAGAAGCAAAGCAACACCAGGGCTGTTAGGAAGCATCTCTGAAGTTCAGAAAGCAGGAGGCTAAAAGTAACAATTGAAAACAGGCAAATATTCTCATTTAGCTGACATTTACAGGAAGAGTGAATATAAAAGTAGGAACTCAGTTATTTTCCCCATAAGATGATATATCATTGACAACACCTAAACCTGTTACATTTAACATCATGTAACAGTGAGCCATCTTTGTGCCAAAGGTCTTTTAAAACAAAGCTTCATAAAAAAAAAAAAAAATAAAAAGGCATTTAGGTTTCTATTTGATTCCTGGCTTCTGTAATAAACTTAATGTTCCAAAGACCATAGCAGTAAAATCTACAGTAAAATCATAACAGTGATTATTTTAATTGTTTTAGCCTCTTAGTTGCATCTTGAAATAAAGGTTCCAGTTGGGAACATGCTGACTCCTAGTTCAAATTTTTCTTTTAGAAGTGGCATCTAAGGGACATATATTGTATTTCAACACTTTTAAAAGGTTGAAGGCAAATTTAGGAACTGATATTAGCAATGACCTTAGGTTTCACCATTTGCCTTTACCAAAACAGCACTGATCATTAAGATCACCTTCAAAACAAACCAAATCACATTAGCCCATGGTGTTAACATCAATGCTATTATAAAAATTTAATAATGCAGTTTTGCTTTTCTGCAATGGTGTCTTTTTTCCTGTTCTTTCAAGGAGAGTACACGGCCAGCCTTACAACTGACATAGGCACTGCCCATTGTTCTTCCTCACTTCCACTTTGTAAACTGTCAGATCAAATTTCTTCATCTTGAAATTTATGAGACAGAAGTATACATTAGAAAGGCTCATTTCCTAAATTAAATGGTTAGCTAACATCCTTCTCTATGTTACAAAAAAGACTTAAAAAGAAAAGGTACCCAAATAAGAACCAGCTATTAAAAAAAAATAATGAAAAAGAAGAAAAGATTAGACCACTCATGCTGCAATATTTTCAGTTTGGTATTTTCTAAAAAGCTCTATGTGCAGTACTGCTTGCACACCCAACCCTAAATTGCATGGTATCCTCTCTAGCATAAAGGTTTCACTGCAATTTCTCTTGTTCTTTCATAGTGAAAAAGGTACAGAAAGGTTGGGAAGCAATTGATGTCTAGAAATGTGGAGCAGAAGAATGTTCATTCTCTGTAAGATCTACTGATGAATGCAGATGCACTAGAAAACTGATATGACAATGACACCTCTCCAGTAATTTAGGCAGCGCCTAAACTCAGCTTTCCATGTGGGAACTTACTGCATCATGGGTCAGAACCCTCTCAGCTGAAAAGCTACAGGTTTACTTCTCCATGCTTGCCCTAATCCTCCACATCTCCACCAAGTGCGTGAAACACCTTTCTTTGAAACATGCAGCGAATCCACCGTGCTCAGTTCCAGATCTTCCAGCTTCAAGAACTTGTGTGCAAGTGTGGGTTATGTAACTAAAAAAATGTTCATTCTGTTTTTCCATCTGTTGAAATCGGTTGGGAAGATGGTTTCTTTATCTCGTGTATAACCCGCTCCTCATAACTCCGGGGTGGGGGGTTGGGGGGTGGGTGCCTTCTGATAATGGGTCAGCTGTTAAAGCCAGGTGGAGCAGTGTTCCTTATCTCTTCCACAACCCATCCTCCCTCCGGGGGATATCTTCTGCTAATGGGCCATTAGGGCTCACCACATGACTGATACAATTACATCACCCCTTTGTGAGATGCTCCACACAGTGGGGGGAGCCAACCACTCCTACCCAGATAAAAACTGAGACAGGAACACCAGGCAACCTGTTTTCCACTGGATTCCTGGAGGAAGACCGGATCCATCTCACCACCATTGGACCCTTTCTACAGGATCATGTCTACTCCAACAGAATCACATCTGTTTCTCCAGGAGGATTTATTTGGATTGCTTCCAACACCCTAACCAACAGTGTGTCAGGTCATATTTATGACTTTGTCAGGGTATCTGGGATTTTTGTTTGTTTGCTTGCTTGTTTTTTTCTACTACTACATTTGTATTTTTAATATTCCTAGTAAAGAACATTATTCCCATTCCCATATCCTTGCATGAAAGCCCTTAATTGCAAAATTATAATAATTTGGAGGGAAGGGGTTTACATTCTCCATTCCAAGGGAAACTCCAGCTTTCCCTGGCAAACACCTGTCTTCCTAAACCAAGACAGCAAGGGAAATAGATAGCATTATAAAGGCTAAGAAACACAAATAATCAAATAAGAGAAAAAACTACATACTGAGATATTCATGGCATGGACGCTACAGTTCATTTTGTCTAAGCAACTGTTTTAGCATCAACCTTTTGGGAAAATGAGTGTACATATGTACCTACACTGCTTTGGAAGGCAAAGTTTTATCAAGTGTATCAGCTCAGTTGGTATTTTCCAAATTCAGTAGATAAAAAGTGAAGTACCATATTTCTTTCTCATTATTTACATTGACATGTTTCCTGTGCATTCAGGAGGAACATTTAGATTCAGACCACTGAAAAAGTACAAGTTGTCTCCCTGCTCTGTTCTCTGCAGCACAAATCTTTCTTTTCAGCAGTTTTCTCTGCTTTGAAAGGCAATGCAATCAGATTCTGAGCGGCAGAATGGAATTACTATTTCAGGCCATGAATTGCACTATTCCTATTTAGAGGAACATCCTGTGTTCAAAAGCACTGAACAGCCAGAAACACCTATTAAAATCAATGCTAGTTAGTGCTCAAAACCAAAGCTAAGTAATACTCAATATTTTTTCTTTTTTTTTGCATTGAATGAAGAGTTTATTTTCAGCATCCAAAATGTTAATTCAGTATTAACCTCCAAACTCATGGATTTGAGTTTGGTTTTGTTCACAGAGTAAATGTCTTTGCCTCCATCTTTATCAGACAGTTGGTAATACCTCCACCTGTGAGTGGAAAACCAATAATGAACTGAAAATCATTAACAAGCCAGTCAGAGCACAGGAGGGCTACTGTGCCAAACCTCCCTGCTCTGCACATTTATAACAACTTCCACTGCTGTTCAACTTCTGTGGTCATATTCACCATCCAACACAAGCAGAAAAAACTAAAGCCAAAACAGAAACCACCAGCCACACAAGGTGTAGGCAGCTAACTGGGACACAGAGCAGTTCTAGAAAGTGACACCCACAACTAAAAAACCCAGTCTTTTCTCTGACTGAAGCCTAATGGCTGATATGACCAATTTGGGGTTTTGCCATAAATCTATGACATTATACAAGGATCCATTGACATGGAATGTGTGGTCTGTCTAATTAAGACTAATTGAACTGTGAGCCCAGGATGCAGAGATAGAGGCTGGCAATGTAGAACATGGACACACAGGTCTTGAGCTTTCCTTGGAACACCATACCACTCCTCACTCCCCAACAAGCCATATTTGAAACAAAGCTGGGTTGTGATAGGTCTATTTAATAGTAAATCACTGGTACTGAGAAGCTCCCACCATCTCTGCACATACATTTTCACAAAATTTGTATTTCCTTCCACTGTTCTTTAATCTTCTGTCTTCTCATGTTCATAGCTTCACATTTGACCCACAGCCTCCCAAAACACCACCAGCTCCTTCGAGAGTCCTCTAAAGCTTCAAGTCATGGAAACCACCAGCTGAATGAGATCATGGCATACCCAAGCCTTGAGCCTGTGCACTCAGGGGACACAGAGAGGAAGAACCCACAGTGTAATCCAAGATGATCCCTTCATCAGAGATGTATTTCATTCCTGGTGCACATTGGTTCCCCTCAACTCCCCACTGTGTCAATTGGAAGTGGTGCCTATGTACACCAGAGGAACTGTTATCTGTACCTCCAGCTCTGCAGGACACCCATCTCAGAAAGAGTAAGGAATCAGGAATCAGCCAAAAGGGGAACACGCATGACAATATGGAGGAGAATTCAGGTACTATGAAATCTCTGGAGTTTTCACCACTGCTCCTAAGGAAAGGCATGAGTGATACCCTGCTAACACTGCATCCTCAAAAGCCTCTGGGAAGGGAGTAAATACTATGCAGCTCCTCTGGCCAGTAGATCTGGCCTCTCATTCCTTTGACAGATAGGGATACCATAAAAATATTCCTTCTACCTATGATGGTGGACATACATCTGTTATTTATAATTTATAATATATTCATGTTCAGTACACGTGCATCCTCTTTCAGGACAGGTATCCTAGATTAGCAAAGCTTGACTGGCAGCAGATAAGGCATAAGTACAAATTGTGATGTACCTCCCAATATATTTTCCAAACCCTCAGAGCAAAGGAAAAATGCAAGAATGGAAACAAAGCATCACTATTATTAATATCAAAATTTTATTTCTTTTTTCTAAAGGTGATGGTAAAATAATTAGTCCTAAGCTACAGCAGCAATCTTCCATCTTAAATAAGCTCTTTAAGAAACTATGACTTGCAGAAACAAAGAAAAGAGCTAGGAAAATCCAGAAACTAACGTTCTGATGTAGCAAACACCCCCCCCCCCCCCCCCCCCCCCCCCCAAACATGGAAGTGTGCTTGTGAGGTCACTAGGAGCTCCTTTGATTCAAGTAAAGGATGATGGTGATGATGTGAAGACCAGTGTCACTCAGTTCGGGACACAATCTATTTTGACACAACCTACATTAGGGCCAAATTCTTGTACCAGTGTGAAAAGAAGCAGAACCATTTTCCTGATGCAGCACTGCACTCATGAGGCTGGAACTGAGGCTTGCATTTCTGTAGGCACACAAAAAAGCAGCAGCTGACAGCAGAGATCGTGGCACATTTTCCCTGCTGCCATGACCTGCTCTGGATCAAGGCTGGACTCTACAGCCAGACAGAAATGTTCATTGCAACCTCACTTTTCCGTTCTGCCAGGAATATGAGACTGACACATAACTGCATGCAAATTCATGGACTTCAAGATTTTAAGCCCCACCAAAGCCCTGGTTGAGTCCCTTTATTTATTTACCATATTTCTTGGAGAGGAGAATGAGATTCAGGCTCATTTCTGCTACCTGTAAGAGCTATACCAGAGAAATAAAGCTTGGCCATAGGTAGGAATGAAATATTAAAATAAATTTTTTTGATGCTCTGTCATTGAATCTTGCTAAAAGAACTCTCTATAACTCCAAATATAGCCTGTTCATAAATCTTCCATCGCAGAGAAGAAAACAAAAACAAGTAATGAAATATCTGCCTTTGCAAACTGAGGGATAAAACTAAATAGCTGAGTAAAAATCTGAAAACTGGGGTTCTTTAAATTTATTCACCTTGTATTATGTGGAGGGTGATATGACCATTTTATGGCAACACCATGTATATTGCATCCCTAAATATTTGGAAGAACTCTAAAGATTTCACAATTCTACATTTAAACCTAATATTTGCATAGTAAGGACACATCCTTCTGCAATGGGAAAACTTTGGTGTTCCTTTAGGCTGACTCCTCCACTCTGCCCTCACTTGCACTCTGCCAGGTCAGGCAGTTGGTTATCTGGTGGGTACTGTGAACTCTCAGAACAGTTAATACTTTACACCAAGGGAACATTAGACTCCCATACTCCATTGCAAGCACAAGCAGAAGCTACATGCACTTGCTTGTAAGGTTACATGAAATTAATCCTTTCTATCTTATATTTTTAATTGGGTATTCCACTAATTTTTTTCAATGCTTCTTCACTTTGAAGTTGCTCTTGATATTTTGCACAAGTTTTAAGTGATCACAAATATTGCACTGGTGCTGAGCAGAATAATACATTTTGGCACCCATATATTATCACTTTCCTTTTTCTCTATTTTATTTCTCCCACATATCCTATGCCTTATTTCTTCATAACTTTTTTCTTTGTTCTTCTCATTCTTACATCTCATTTATTTCATTGCATTATTTTTCTTTCCATTTTTCTTTCTCAGTAGACTGCCAAAAAAAGTTTGTAAGTACTTTAGTTTTACAATGTCCTAACACTATTTTAGGGATGCCTTAGAAGAAAATCCCAAGCGATGAAATTTTTTGTGAATCTCTGTTCTCTCTGAAGGAACATTTTTATGCCCTGTCATCATAATGTTGCATAATCAGCAGTCAGAGAGCATCATGTGGACACAGATGAATTCTGCCTGCATTGGCTGCATAGAGGGCTCAAACTGACATTACAGGACTTGTCACATGTCTTTTCTATGTGACAATCCAGAATAATCTTGTGGAAATGCACTTTCCCAGAGAAATGGGGTATCAATAATGTCAAAACCAAAACAGTTTAAAAAAACCCCAAAACAACTGGAGAAGGCCCAGATAAAAGAAAGGGCTAGAATTTATAATATATGTAGACAAAGGTGTTCTTCTTCTCATTCTATTGCTTTACTTTGTCTCTTCATGGCATGTTTTGACAGCTTGCCTTGCAATTTTCCCCATTCCAAGCAAACCTGTAACACAAACTAGAACTCAACCTGGCAGCCTGTTAGTGCGCCGCCCAAGCAGAAACTTAAAATGTCAGTTGTATTCAGGAGTGGAAGGAGAAGTGGCTCTTCACAGAAACATCTCTGTTGGAAAAGATTTAAGAAAACATAACAGAAGAGCAAGGAATGCCTTTGTCTACAGTCTAATTTGATTAATTACACTACTGTAGGGTTGCTTTATTCTGCCACATTTACATGTTTTTTAAATACCTCCAGGGATGGTGACTCCATTTCTTCCCTGGGCAGCCTCTCCCAATGTTTGGACACCTTTTTCAATAAAGAAATTTTTCCTAATATCCAATCTCAAACTCCCCTGGTAAAGCTTGAGGTTCATCTTACCATTTGTAACTTGGGAGAAGAGGCCAACACCCACCTGGCCACAGCCTCCTCTCAGGGAGTTGAAGAGATCAGTAAAGTCCCCCCACCCTCCTTTCCCTCAGGCTAAACTTGTGCTCCAGACCGTTTCTCCAGCTCCCTTGCCCTTCCCTGGACATGCTCTAGCACTTCCATTTTTTTTTTTTTTTAAGCAGCTGACCCAATACTGGACACAGCACTCAAGGTGTGGCTTCACCAATGCCCAGCACAGAGGGACAATCCCTGCCCTGATCCTGCTGACCACACTACTGCTGATACAGACCAGGATGTCATTTGCCTCTTTGGCCACCTGGGCACACACTGGCTCATGTCCAACCCCTGCTGTCCAGTCCTCCCAAATGAATTAATGAAAAAGACTGTATTCACTGATAGTTGGCCACCAGAGTGACACAAAATTATTGGAAAACCTTATATTTCTCATTTTTTAGAAGTTAACAACAAATACTTTCCATTTTCTTAAACAATAACAAGTGTGAGATCTGCTTTTGCTATATTTTTTATATTATTTTGATCACTTCTAGTGAAAACACAACAATACTGCAGTAAAGTGATTAGTCTAGGAAAAAGCATCCTATTTTAGCAAAAGCCACTGTAAACTTGACTTCAGTGAAAATTGTCCTATAGGTCCTTTCCCTCTCTTAAGGAACTCTGAGAACTCTGAACATTTTAAAGGCTATAAATACTGAATATATATTGATACACCTTCCAGCATCTAATATGAAGTAAGCAAGTGGACTGCATTAAAACACAATCTATTTTCTATTTCCAAACACACACACAAAGGAAGTCTCAATTCCAGCAATCCATAATAAAGGGAACACACAATGGGGCATATTCTCAAAACTGAACAAAGCTCTTCATCTTCTGTCTATTTTTTAAAGATACTGGATAGAAAAAATGAGAATCTTATCAGTTTCTATTAACTCCCGCATTCATATCTTGAGAGTTAAATTCAAATACTCCTCACAATAAAAATGTCCAAGAAACAGACCTATTGTGGTATTTTTGCATTTCAAGATTTAGTTGATTTTGTTCCAACAGCATTTCCCATTTTCTACAACACATCTGGGTTCTTCCAGAAGTTATCATACCAGCTTAACTTGAGACATATGGCTACTGTGAGAGAAAAATAAGTGTAATATCTTGGTTTCCTTGTTATTTCATTCCTGAGAACCCAGCAAATGGCAATATTCCATTCTAGAACATTATTTATTCTGAAAAACTCTCCCCTGCTTTCTGTAATTCTTAAGTTTTTTTCTGTGGTCTTCAGCCTGGATCTTATAGCATGACAAGTATCTGCTGGAATGAGCAAGAGAAGCTGAAAGAACCCTAAGTTTAATGCATTTCGCAAGAAGAAATCTCTGTAAAAAAAATCCCTCCTTCAAAATCCTTTTAGATTTCTTGTCACAATTCACATACCATTAGACAGGTCTAACTGTAAGCAGGGATCAAATTTAGACCCAAACTTTAAATAAATTCTGTGCAAGTGAAAAATGGCTACCTGAACTGACATTATTGGCAATTAAAGGTGACAAATTATTGCTGCAGAAAGAAGTAGCTTGAGGTCAAAATCTTATCACTGTAGAAAATAATAATCATAGTTGTGCTTTTCAAAAAAAACCCCTCATATCTGTGCCTATTCCTTGTCAAGATAGAAGTTATAATTAAAGAAAAACAAACATACAATTCTAGCACAAATCTTCTAATTCTGTGACAATTAAGTTAGGTATTTCACTTTTCAGCCAGTGTAACTTTTTCCTTTTTTTAAGAACAAAAGAGAGCAAGTTGATTTCAAACGGAGCATCACTGGAAACACAGGATTTTGGGTGCCTCTTTTTCCCTGAA
Source organism: Cettia cetti (assembly GCA_013401135.1). NCBI lineage: Eukaryota > Metazoa > Chordata > Aves > Passeriformes > Sylviidae > Cettia > Cettia cetti. Next base: position 12,064 of record VZUI01063878.1, on the reverse strand, counting down.
TGTGTTAAATATAAGCTACATTGGTGGACCTCAAGCTGGTATGTTGCATCAGTAAATTATTTTGATTATGTTCAACATACTTGGAAACAGTAAAAAGTATTTATCAAGGAAATGCATCTTAATTTCAGATGTTTCTAGAAGGTGTAAGGAAGATCCGTGTGGAAAAATTAAATGATGATTAACTTTTTGTTAATGTTTGCCATTGCAGACAGTAATAAATACTGGGAAAACAAATGTGAAAAACTTAAAAGATATAGATTGCTATGGTGGTTGATCCCACCTGGCAGCCAAGCAATCACCTAGCTTCTCACTCTCTCCCTCTCCAATGGGACATGAAAGAAAATAGGAATAATGAGAATGAGAAAACCTATGGTAAATCACCAACCAAGTACTATTGCAGGCAAAACAGCCTCACTTCGGGTACATTTAATATACTGACATTAAGTATAACTATTTAATTAATGATTCATATATTGGGAAAGAAACAAAAGAGGAAAAAAAAAAGTCTTTCTCTTCTCTGCCACAACCTTATTCTAGACATCTTTTCTTGTCCTTTTCTGGTCTCCACTCATCATGCTACCACTGTAGGCTATACTCAGCCCCTTGGGTGATCGCCAGAGGATGAAGGGTCAGATCACAGCAGTTTTCCCAGTCATTTTCTTTTCCCTACTCTTCTCTTCCACTACTCCTTCCTTCTCATTTGTTTCTTCTGCTCCAGCACAGGCCTTCCATGGGCCCTGGTCCCTTTGGGAGAGCACCTGCTCCAGCATGGTGCCACAGTTCCTCTGCTGTGAAGCAGCTCCTCCTGCTCCGGCCGTGGTTGCTCTGTCCCCTCCTCTGGGCACGGGTGCCCCTTATCCAGGCTGATTGCAGAGGTGCCCCCGGGGTGTGATGGGCTCAGCTGAGGCTCCCATGCAGGGCTGGGATCTGGGGTCTGAGCACAGGGCACTTCTCACACAGCCCATCCCAAAGCCCCCCTCTGACAAAACCTTGGCGGCACCAAATATGACTGCTAAGTGTCAGGAACAGACCAAAGATTTAAAGTGTTTGGAAAAAGGCTTTTGTAAATAGAAAGCATGGAGGGTAGCTTTAAAATGCATGCTGCATTGCAAAACACATAAAATATTTACCTTAGTAAAAACAATGAAATAAAAAGATCCTATTATAAACAATAAAAACACTTAAATGAGAAAATTAGGTAGATCATCAATATTGTGTTAATTTGCAACCAATTGCTTATGTCTGGAGTAGTGAATTTCTCTGAAAGGATCAATGAATCTGGAATTGCTTATTGTGTTGATATCTAACATGAGAAGGATTAGGGTTTTTTCTGAACATAAAGGTTTTCTAAACATTTTCTAGAAGTTTTTTAAACTTCTTAGATTTATACTGATAAAATTTGTTACTTTTTAAATTCTATCTTTAGAACATTCCTATAAAGTGTTATTTCTTATATTTATCTTTATACTTACTTTGTTTAATACATATTAGTAGCAGAAAAGAACTCTAGAAAAATGTAGTTGATGGCTTTGGTCATCTGTTTCTCAAGATCTGTTCAGGAAAATTGCAAAGTTTGAGAAACTGCTTATAAAGCAAATAGTTTTTTCAGTCGAGTCTTCTTTTCCCCCATCCCTATTCCAATTTCATCTTGCAGCTTCTAGCTTCAGCTAGAAGAGGAGGGAAATTCCTCACCAAGCTGCAGGTACCTTAGCCTGCATATCCTGGGGTGGACTGGCTCGAGGCTCCACAGGGTGCTTCTTTCAGAAGTTTAGTCCACTGGCTTCTTGTGGAGTTCAAAGCCCATCTGAGCTCCTGCTGCATTTATATACATCATTTGGCAGTGTACTGGAGAAGATTGGGGGATTTTGAAATTCTTCTTGATATTCATTGAAAGTAAAACAAAGGATAGTTGTGGGACATTTTTACTGCAACAACCTAATCTTTCCAGTAAATCTGATACAGTCAGGCTTTACTCTGACAGTATTTGATGTGAGTTAGCAAAGGCATGAGAGCAATGGTGACAACACTCCAGAGTACTGTCTGAAAACAGTGATGGAAAAATTCAGGTGTTGAACTAGAGTTACTTCAGCTGGCAATAAAGCAAACTCTAGAGAATTTCAATGGTTGGGTGATTTACATTCTTATCAATTTCCAAATAGTTTCTCCCATAAAAACAAAGTCTTAAGAACATGACTGCTCCTTAACTTTCCCATACACAACTAAATCTAACAATTAATCTCAAGCCAAAACTACTGCAGAACATAAATCTGGGACACATTTTGGATATCAATCAGGATGCTTTTAGACACAGTGAATCGCTACACCCAAAGTGAGCTACAACAGTGCACAACTTTCTGCACAGTTTCCCAAAGACCTGAGTACCCCTCAGCAGCTGCAGGAGAGGAACCAGAGGTAGAGGCAGATCTACCACCACCTGGCATGGCATATCCAACCAGATAACTCAGGCAAGGCCTTCCAAGAGCTTTGAAGCTAACAGAGAGGTTCAAGGTCTGAACAGAGATGTGCTGGTAGAGACATACTGAGCATATGCTGGCAGGCTACAATGCACGTTACAGCATGCTCTTGGTTCTTTGTTGCTCAGAATCAGTGGCTCTACCTCAGCCTGACTTGGCAAATAAAAGGTACCAAACATTCAGAAATATCCCTACAACACAGCTGGACTGAGCATTGTGTTTGAGAACAATGATCTGAACCCCCTTTCTCACCCTGTTCAGCAATAGGCTCTTGGAGTTTCCTCACCTATTGTCAATGGTTTCAAAATTGGAGAGAAGCTGGTAAGAATACACGCCATACATGGAAAGTTAAGTTCAAGAACAACTGGCATCAATGCTACTTCCAGATAGGAAAATGACACCGTGCAAGTACCACAGCACTGATCAGCCTCAACTGCAGTGACACAAACATTTACAGTGACAAATACATGTCCAGAGAGCTGAGTGATACACTACATCAGGACCAGGTAGATTTGCAAAATTCCAACTTCTTTTCACCTTACCTTTCCTCTGCCAGGAGATCAGCTCTACCATAAGTCCCAGCTGGAGTGCAGCAAAGTCAACAGCTCCTTCCTAAGGGCCACATCAAACAATGAGCTCAGTCCAGCCCTACTTATTTAAGGAATGCACATCTTTGTTAAAACTAGTTTACAGGTGTGTGTGCTGCAAATATGAGAGAACATAAAATATATCTAGAGCACACACTTACGCAAACTTGCCTTTTCTGACGTAGAGGATGACAGCATAAATCTAAAAACATTTCCAGCTTCTCTTTGAAGAGAGATTTCCTTTCTCAGCTAGCACTATTTATTCAGTGCAGAAGAGTCACTGGGTTTAAAAACAGGATGACTCATGCTTGTTTAGATGTTTATAAGTTATGTGCAGTTACGGAAGATGTTCAGAAAAAATGTCAGGAAGGTTTAAGTACTGTTCTTTGAAGGCGCAGTGAAGTGATAGCTAATGTATTAATTTCTGAGAGCAGCTAGTCGAGCACTAAAATCAAAGTGACTTGGCTTTTTCCTTTATCATTTTATCAGTGTACACCTCTAGCTAACAAAGATCTTTTAAATATAAACCAGAGAGTTTTATAACAGTGTGCAGTGTTTAAACACATAAAAAACATGATATGGAGTGTCTTGACATTACAGCCTCACCTCAGCACTGACATTTTACAGCAAAGACATACAACTGTGTCTGATAGCACTGTAGGATTGATGTAAATAACCCACAAGAGTGTTGTTTCTTCTCCTGTCTGTATAAATAGAGTAGCATAATTTATCTACCAGAGTGGTAAAAATATGAAATAAATATTATTATATATTATGAAATTATTATTACTAACGGCTTTGGTTTCTTTATTTAACTTGGATACCAAGGGCAGAAGAAGAACGTTGTGTCATGCCATCCACTACCAGATACTCTTGAACTCTGCGACTCTGTACTCATGACATTCCCAACAACCCACAGAAGGTAAGACAGACAGAGAAATAACTTTTTATGTCATGTGGAAATGTTTGTACTTTTTCCTCACTGTGGGGGTCTCACTGAGTCCTACTCCACATCTTTTCCTATCCTGTAGAAAAGGAGGCAAAGCAAAGCAAATGCATAGCACACCCCAAGCTACATCTCCTGTTCTCTACCCTTCATAAAAGCTAAGTAAAGACAAACTAATCAGGGAATAATTAGTTACAATTTGCACAATTTTGTCACCATAAGTAAAATAACTTTTTCTCAAGATTAAAGGGACTGGAAAGCACTATGCAAAACCTTTCTTGACTTTTTCTTCTCAGGGGAATTTTTGCAAAGCTTTCTTCCAGTACTTCATGCAAGGATCTGATTATATATTTTAATTTACTTTCTCTGTAATTAGTCTAAAAAGCTGGGTCATATGAATATTTAAGCTACTTTAATTTGAGCAAATCTTCTACAGGGATACACACTATATGAGTTAGAATTTGGGGCACTGAACTCAGTATGCCCACTGGTTTAAGAAGCACTAAACAGCCTTGGAGGATGAGCAACTGCAAATGAGATTCTGATTCTCTCCACCCCAAAGAAACTGAGAATTCATGCGTTTGCTTAAATTTAAAAAAGGTCTATAGAGTAAGTACTCAGAATATCAATCTATGTCATGCATAAGGATATGGTCAGATGTTCACCTATCAAGCAGTAGCAATGATTTAATGGAATTGTACCTCTGCTCCTGAGATTGACAATTTACCACAGTGCTCTCATAAACTGTGCTGAACTAATTTATCTTCCTTTCCACTGAAAAAGATCACAAACACTCATATCTTTCAGTAGAGGGGAAAGCAACATTTTGAACAACTTTGTCTCAAAAAGAAACAATTTTCTAAGAGCAAGGTTTCCTGGCTGGGTACCAACCTAACTGGCAGTTGACAGCTGGTTGTTGTGTAGTGCTCACTGTACAAAGAGCTGAGTGCTTCCTTCCACTTGCACTTGGATCATCTGCCCTAAGAGCAAAGAAAAACTTTGCCAGATTGATTGGGTTTCCTAAGCACCAGCATGAAGGCAGCAGAGGCACACGCTGCCACAACACTGATCATATTTAGGATCGAGAGACAGGGTTAAGAATTTCCTCTAATTCACTGTCTTTGAGAGTTACACACAGAAACCACTTAGCCTTGCTCTGAATTCCAGATACACCAAAGAGCTGCATGACAAGCAATATATCCACCTCTTAAAACAACTATATTGTGATGGCAGTGTTTGCTCATTGCATAGCACAGTCAGGAGCCAGGACTTCCTCAGAGGCTTTACATTTCTTTTTGTCTCAAGAGTATTTCATTACTAAAACAAGATGAGTGCTGTAAATATTCTGAAATTTTACAATCTTCTGTTATTGTGTTTGAGCATGAGGTAATTATATTATTGACAATTTCATTAAGTATTTTCCTTTATGATCCCGACCTCAAATATTGGCAATATATTTTTCCTTGATCACATTACATTACATCACTGTAAATAGTGGAACATGCTAACAGTTTTATTGCACTTTTTGTTCTTCTTTAATAAAATACATTAATCTAACACTGTATTAATGCACCAATTGGCTTGGTATTTCAAAATTTTAATCTGTAAAAGATTATCAAGACCACATACCCAAAAATGCTGCAAATCTAGAATCCAACAGCAAGCCTTCGTAACCCAAAATTTCTCAATCTAATATTCTTTCAAATGGAACTGTTTATTCCACAAGTCTGTTGACTTCTGAAATCAAGGAATTTCAAATTACATGTCCATTTTAATAAATGGACACCAGTCTGTCAGTACTATTGACTACTATCAAAAGTAAAGGATTTGTATATGCTAAATTGAGCTTAAGTCAGATGATGGCCTACTGAAAAAACCAATCTTAGAAAGAAAAAAAAAATGCAAGAAGATTTTTTGCACCTGTAATAGAAGAGGGACAATTCTTTCCAACCATTTACTACTAACAAAAATGTCAATGAATCTGGAGAGCTGACAAAATTACCAAAATTTCCAAAATCCAAAATGAAATCTAGTCTAAAATGAAAACTTAACTTAAAAATGAAAATATAAACCAGGGTTTACGTAGTTTTACATTTAACGGGCTTTACATATAACAGACTGCATTTCTATTGATACCTACTTCCACCTTATGTGTAGCATTAATATGAATATAATATTGATACTGCTATTAAATTCTTTGCTTATAGCTGTATTTTCTGGAACTGTTCTTTAAGCAGTATTACAAAGGAGTATTTCTTCTTATCACCCAGCCATAAGATAAGCTACTTTTAAATTGGACAAACTCATAATTTGCTGGAATACACCACATTATAGTCAGGCCTTCTATAATTAAGTCACTTGTCAGGTCCTCTTACCATTCTCACTTTAGGTTCCTTGTAAATTGTGATAGGTATTTTTCTTTCCATGCAAGACATTGTGACATTATCTTTTTACTGTTAGACATGGAGGGGGTTCATGCTCTGTAACAGATGTAGTGCAACTAATACACACATTTCTGTTGCTCATTACTTCATCAATACAATATTCATCAGATTTTATAAAGATCAACACTAATCTGCCATTTAGAAAGATTTATCATCAGTAATGGTTATAAGGCAAGGAATATCCCCACTTTACACTTACAGCTGACATCCAAGGCAGATTTAACATGAAAATGCAATTTGAGAAAGGCTTTGCTTCAGCCAGTTTCTGTCTGATGACCAGACTACACAGGTCCACCTAAGCTTGGGCTTGGCTGTGGGTTCTGTGCAAGCTTCAGAAGAGCAGTAGGAGCAGGTCTCAGCAGCACAGCTGCAGATCATGGAATCATAGAACCATTCTGGTTTGTCTTTGAGTTCAACTGTTTGTTACTCCAGCACTGCCAGGTCCACCACTAAACCATGTCCATGAGGGCAACCTTTACATGTCTTTTAAAAATACCTCCAGTGATGGTGACTCCAAGCACTTCCCTGGGCAGCCTGCTCCAATGCTTGACAACTCTTCCTGAGAAAAAAATTTCTAATATCCAAACTCCCCTGATGCAGTTTTAGACCATTTCTTTTTGTCCTGTTGCTTGTTACTTGAGAGAAGAGACCAACCTCCACCTTGCTACACCTTCCTTTCACGTAGAGAGTCTTAAGGTCTCTCCTGCCCCTCCTTTTCTCCAGGCTCAACAACCCCAGTTGCTCCTCATAAGGCTGGTGAATAAACAGGACCTGGCCACGACCACCTCTGCTCAGCCAGGTTTTTAACATATAAGCAACATTTTTCTGTGGTGACCACATGATATGAGAGATACTCAGTAGACAGGATAGCAAGGCTTTTTCAACATCACAGGCCTGTGGTGTTGGGATGTGGGATTTGCAAAGATTTCTCTTGAAGACTGCATTCACACAGAGTTCGGGACAGGGAGTATGCTGCTTTGCAAGCCATCTCTTGAGCCATATCACTGATGATGGCACAGATAAATGACAGAGACATCCTCAATTCATAAAGATCACAGAGAAGAAATCTATGGATATGTCAAGAGGTAAAGCAGTTGAGCACTCCTCCCCTTTTGTCTCTACTCAACCTTCCAATTGTTCAGGATCACAAGATGTTTTCTTCCTCCTCCCTCCTTCCGGACACTCAGATAACTCTCAGTTATAGCTCCTTCAGAAAACAAGTTTACCACAATCTTTCTTGCACAAAGAGCTGGAAGTTCATACTGTGTCTTGTTTGCTGAGGCATTTCTTCAGCTTGTGCAAAGCAGAGACATGCAGATCAGTTTGCATATTTCTCTGTCTCTATTCACAGACTGTCTCACACTAACATGCTCCTCACCATCTCAAGGCTACACTGGCTATAAAAAGAGCTGCGAGGCACTAACAGCAGGCAGACAGTCCTGCAGCACATTCTGGCAACCATGAAGCAGATGTGGCTTCAGAAAATGTGTGTCTGCCTTAGATCCTGAGCTTTGGGGAGCTGAGCATATCAGAGAGCACATGGAATAGGAATTAATTTCTCATTAAAAATTTTAATGACAAAATAGATTGTGCTTGATCTCTTAGTACATCTGGGAATTTATCCTTGTCACCAACCTGTAGTTTCCCTTCTGGTAACATTGTGTGCTTGTTTCACACAGTGAAGTCTTTGGTAAAGTCAGCCTTGTTCAGAAGGATAAATCCAGAACAATAAAATAGATGTCCAGTTCCTAAATAACTGTTTCATCTGCATTGTTTCACCTTCTGCTTGGCTGGCAGTTAAGTACACACAGTCTATTTTTCAGTTCCTAGGTGGGGCTCAGGCTTTGGATAAGTTTTACTGTTCTTATCATGTGTTATTTAAGCACTTCATAGCAATGGGGGAAAGAAACAAATAACTGGACAGAGAGTGGAAAGCTACTTTGTGTGTGCCACTGACATTGGATGACAGAGTCAAGCCAGGATGATGGATGACACAGGAACAGCAACCACTGTACATGATCTGGATCTTCCCTTTCAGCACTTCCCTGCATTACTTCACAGTTCAGCCTTCAAGTTCACTCATTTGCTGGGCTGCTTCTGTACAGGTTGTCTACATAGACACTGGGTCTTAACATTTCATGTTTAAGGTGCACTATAACCCCTTTAAGAGACGTGTTTAGATTTTTTCATGACAAATGCAGAGGTTTGGGATTAGTATAAAAACCTACCTCCGTTTTACAAAGGCACTATAAATTGTCTTCGTACACAAACAAGGTATGCAGACAAAGCACAGAAGATTTTTCCAACATTTTGTTTGTTGGGCACTAACATATGACTCCTGCACTCAAAATAATCAATCTCTTACTATAAACTGGGGAAAAATATGGGGAAAAAAGATACAGCTTTATCTGATTCTAGCTTTCCATCATTTCTTTTTGCAGTTTAATTAATTAATTAAATGTAGTTAAAATAAAGAAAAACATGGAAGACAGTCATGAAAATTTTCATAGCCTACCACTGCAAAACTTCTACAAATATAAATGTTCACCACACTAGTAAGAACTGTAAATAAATGTTTGTGTTGAAAATTTCTTTTACTTTAGTAATCGTAATGTGTATATGAACAAAAGTAATACAGAAGCTATTCAGATATATAAACTAAGCAAAATTCTACAAAAATATCATTACATATCATATGCATGCAGACTTTAAAGCACTGAAGAAGACAACAGTGAAGACGTAAGTACTTCTGAGTTTTTGTCTCCCCCGGGGACAGATCCAAAACCTGGTGATATTCAGCTCTGTAGAGCAAAGATAAATTTAAGTGGCCTGACCCAGAGAACTGCTTAGGTTAGACACTCTCTGACACACCAAAGAAAATGCCCCACTGGAAATCAAAATATTAAGAACCATCTCACTTTTCTCATGGCTTTCTTCTGTAGTTGTACAACCAAAACCTTTGGCAGTTCTGTTTTAGAAATAACGATATTTTAAAAATATCTCCTCAGACCTAGCATTTTTCTGCAATATGAAAAAGCTCTAATTAAAAACAAGGAAAAAAATGTAAATCAGAGGAGATATCAGTTTAAAACAGCAATATTTTCAGTGTCTCAAAAGAAGAGCAAAAATATGCCATGAAAACAATTCTTCAGAAGCACACTATGCTATTTTACATTTTAATACACTTTTCAGTACCAGTACTTTTCCTTCTCACCACATTAAATCAGAGGATAACTGGCTTTAGTAACTTTAGAAAAAGAAATTTCTTCAATTCCAAGATATCTGGCACATGGTGAGCACTGGTATGGCAATTTCAAACATTTACAAGACACATTACAAATGCTTTACTGTTTGCTACTTTCTCTGCAGGATATCATTTTCAAAGAAAATATATTAAAATATTTAGGAACCAAGATGCTGAACAAAAGTAACTTACAACATTATGAAACCACATAAATAATTATAAATCCTGATGCAAAAGATATTACAGACAGCTACTGCAAATCTCCTTGAAATGGTATCAAATCATTCTAAAAGACCCATGCCTTATTTGTTTGCAAATTAAACACAAAGCAACCACAGGTAAAAGCTATTGGATATTCCACATATACCCACAGTTCCTGAATACCTGGTTTTCATGCAAGTTTCATAACAGCACAGTTATACACCTTACTGACTGTGAGAGAAAGGGCAATATGCACTTTACAGAGTTCAGTTGCAAAATGATTAAATACATTGACGTCGACAACAGAATTGGTATTCCAAGCATTAATGTTGAATAGCGCTGTTATTGTCAGTTTGTTATTCTACACATCCAGCAGCATGCAAATAGGTATTAGCTACTACATTCCTATTTTTGAGCAAGCATGTGCAGCTGAGCAGTCAAAACTCCAACAGCAGATTCCTGTCCCATCCACCAGGAAGTCACTCTAAATCATGGTGTCAGAGACCAAGCAGCAATCCTGTGTTCCACATCTCAATCAATGCACAGGCTCATTAATATTACATGGATCCTCCTAGCTGCATGCAGAGCCTTAGAATGGCAGCCAGGCACAGCTCAGGTATGTTTGCAACAGCAGAACAAGTGGGATTTTTTTTTTATTTTCTCTCTTTTTTTTTTTTTTTTTGTTTTTGTTTAACTGTTGTATCCCTTTCCATTAAATACCCACCATACTGTAACATCAGCCTAACAAACTTTTTCTCTTTGTCAATCCTATTCCCAAAAGTAGCCAAAAACTGAAAATTACAGAGATAACATTAAAAAAATGGCAAACTTACTATTCCTCTGTATTTATCCTGCTGAAAATGCGTAGCTTTTGAACTTGCTGAATAGATCAAAGAGATTATATCTGGACAACTGTGTTTGAGCCTTTTTTCAACCTACTTGTGCTTTTGGTCATTGCAAGAAACTGTGGCAATTTACTTTGGTTTAGGTGAAAAATAAGTTCCTCTGTTTCTGTGTCTGGAACCATTCCTGGGCCTGGGAACAAATATATTTAGCAGAAAAAGCAAGTTTTCTAAGACAAACACCACAATAAATTGGCATGCTGAACACACCCCACCCCCTCTCTCTTCCCCTTTTCAACACTGTGGCTGTCAACAGGCTGTGATGACCCTGTTCTAGAAGAGATCACCCTCCTGTCTGCAGTACAAGACCATTTGTCCACCAAGCTGACCAAGGTTGTGGGGACACCCATTAGGGGATAGGGAAGGGTATCAGCATGTGAGATATTGCCCATAAAATCCAGCAGCTGCAAGTTCTAAGTGGGCTACAGACTGGAACTGCTGCTGGACAGGAAAACCTGTGACCCCTGGGGGTCTGGAGCATCCCTTCTATTGCCTGCTCCTCTGAGATTTAGTGGCTCCTGTTACTTTAGGTAAAGTCTGAGCCTAGACTGTTGTTATTGCATCACACATGGATTATTAAGAGTTTGACACAAACTGTGGCAGGTCCAGGTAATGAAAAGCACTAGAAAGTAAGAAAGCTACACTAATTACTAGAAATTTTATTTAACTGAAAGCTATTATAATTGCTAAGGATATTCTGCAAGCTATGCTAAGAGTAGTTAAGTGGCACTAACTGCTAGAAATAGTAGATAAGAATAACCTATGCTGCTTATTAAAATTTGTATGCAATAACGATCTAATTATAACTGCAACAGTGTGGCCAATCCTTACTCTGCCAAGAATCCCTAAAAGAACTTGCACTGGGCAAGAATTTCAAACCTACCCACAGCCAAATGTAATGGATGCTGTATGGACATTATAAATGTGTGTATACATATACACACACTCAAACCAGAGTCCCTGCATTCTTTCTCCTTCTGTGGAGGTTGTGCCATACCTCTGAGATGCTTTTCCTCACTGCTCTGCCTGTTTCTGGTAAAAACTGATTAAACAAAAAAAACCCCTAACTAATGCCAAAATTTTGCTATATACAGCAAGCATCCATTCCCATAGGTAAGCACGTGCTAAACCAAATGTGAAAAACTGCTTGGAAGTTTTCCACACAAATACAGACAGCTGATGATAGCCATGTAGCTAAATTCAGGTTTGTGTCTTCACTGAATTGTTGTTGTACTTGAAATAGGAAAAAAAAAAAAAAAAACAAAC
>VZUI01063873.1:0-22627 GCA_013401135.1 Cettia cetti | reverse complement strand
TATTTCTATTTCTATTTCTATTTCTATTTCTATTTCTATTTCTATTTCTATTTCTATTTCTATTTCTATTTCTATTTCTATTATTTCTATTTCTATTTCTATTTCTATTATTTCTATTTCTATTTCTATTATTTCTATTTCTATTTCTATTTCTATTTCTATTTCTATTTCTTTCTATTTCTATTTATTTCTTTTATAATTTTCTTTTGAACATATACTTTTGCACAGTGAGATTCTGGGTGGGAGCGTCTGCCACGTTTCCATATCCCAGTTACAAGAATTATTCCAGAATACCAAGAAGGCCACCGTGACTGTGAGAGGGGTCAGCACAGAATGATGTGCTATTTTCACATGTACATTAGTTAAACTGCTTTCTTTGCCTCATTTGTTTCCAGGATCGTTCTTTCATTTGCTTTCTGTCTGCTTTCCAGGTGTGGATGTGTGGAGGTGGCATGTATGATGTTCCATGCTCTCGAGTTGGCCATATCTACAGAAAGTATGTCCCGTATAAAGTCCCTTCTGGAACCAGCCTGGCACGGGTGAGTAATTGGGTCTTGCTGTTTTTCATTTTCATTCATTATCAGTCTCTTCATTCCTTGTGAACCAGTTTCCAGTAAACTATTAAAATGGAAAATGAATGTTTCTTTATTTTTCTGAAATGAGATGTGTAATTACTGCAGTTATTCTGCCTTTCAGAGATAAGATTGCCAAGAATAAAATGGAAGCTTAAAATTACAGGGTTGGACGTCTCGGCACAGAAGCACGTTTCATGCTGATTCAAAAGAACCTAGGAGTAACCTAAAGCTTGCAGTTCTCAAATTGCACAGTGTTGTCAGTCATAGTTTTTATAAGCAGGACAAATTTGAATGCACATTCTCTTATCAGTCAGCAGAACAGGCAGAATCTCATGGAAGGGATGTTTTCTGAGGCAAAAGGACTGAGTAGCAATTATTTGAGAGACTGTCTGATTATTGTATAAAATCTGGTTGTGGAATACAGCCAGCTTGGAGTTGTGAGAGTGAGAAATTACAAGACCTCTAGACGTTTCTCAAAGACTACTGAACACATTCATATCCATGAGGGGCTTTTTGCTCAAGAGAAAATGTTCTGTAACTTTCTGGAGATGTTCACAGGATGTCAAAAGATGAGAGATGAAGGGCACAGATGTAGCTTCCAGGAAGATACTAGTATTTATTCATGCTTAAGTTTAATCTTTTCTAGTTTAGAGGATTTTTTTTAATAAAATGGCATTAATATTAAAGTCTGCATATTGCCATGGGGTAATATTCTATGAATCATAGTTTTTTCTTAATAATGGAAATGTGATATGAATAAAAGAATGAATTTCTTGCTTTAAGGAGGAGATATCCTTGGTTTCAGTGCCACAGGACCAGGACCAGGCTTGCTATACTAACTGCAGCAGAAAAAGGAGGCTGCCTGTGCTGCCTGCCTGACAGCTGGCTAGACAGAAAGAAGAATTTGCCTTAACAGGGCATCAGTGTAGTTACTGTGACACACAATTCAGTAATGGGATTAGTGATGGAGGCAAAAACTGTATTGACTAAATTGTGAGATTAATATCTTCCCCAAGTATAGCTCTGTGTCCTGTCAGAGTTGCCCCATCCAGGTTTTTGGACTGCCTGAATGAAGCTGCTTCATTTATGATATTCCCTGCAAAAAATCACACACAACTGGAAATAAGAAATTCAAACCTCAGTCTCTGATTTCTTCTGTTACAACACATAGTATCTCATTACAGAATATGCTGTCTCATGCACTACCTGTAGGAGCAAAATACAGTCATTTCTATTTGTACTATTGGCATCTTGCGCAGTTCAGCACTTAACTGGTTTTCATGGTGGTACCATGAATGCCTAAAACCATCAGGTGGCCACAGCCTGCAGCCTCCCTGTACTATTTATTTTAGCTTGATTTCAATAAATCACTCATGAAGTATTACTGAAAAACATTTACAGTTATAAAACTGATGTCTCCGCCATGCACAGACGGATTACCTTATAACTGTGAGAAGAGATCTAGTGGTGGGTCTTATCCTTCCATTCAAAAAATGGATAGTTTTTTCTGTGTTGTGGCAATCCAAAACATGATGCTTAGGTAAATTTGTGACATACAGTTATCACTAAAAGAAACTTAGAATTCTCAGATTCACAGCTTCTTTCGAGTACAGTATTCTTTGCATTGCATCAAGGCTAACTAGAGCAAAGAGCATCTGTATATTTTGCTGTTTTGGGCTATTTCAATAACTAGCCAAGGAAGAGAATTTTGTCCTTGAGCCATCATATTGTGTATGATTTTAAATATAAAAATACAGTCTTTCGCTCATTGTTGCCAGAAAGAGAAAATCAAGGATGGATTAATCTTCAGTATGTCAGCCCCAAATGGAACTGTTAGTCAAAATAATATTTTATTATAGGCAACTATTCACAGGAGTGCCCTGGATATTTCAACTGTCTTTGCTGTATCTTCCAAATGTTATATTATCCAAAGATTATAATCTACGCCTTATGAGTTTTTTATCTAAAACTTCCTTCTAGTTCAAATAGATAATGAATAACACACTCAAGAATATCTAGAAATAATATTCCCACTGCCAAAAGCAGTACTTTTCACTACTAAGTAGTTTCTACAAAGATTTTTACTAAATCCTTTTCCACCTTCAGCTGTTTAAAGGAGCATGCCGGAGATGCAGTTCACAAAGGAATGAACCCTAGAAAGCCCAGCTCTGATTCTATAAATGATTGCAAGAGGCCTTCATTAATCAAGGGGGAAATTCCCCTTGTGCAGATGCTGCATAAGAGGTTGACAAATTTTCCCATCCCATTCCCCAGCACCAGCACCAGGGAAATGGGGACTGGAATTAGAAAGAGAACAGAGCTTCCAGACAAATTCAGGCATAGCCCAAATCACGCCATGGGTTTCCTTTGAAGCTGTTTCAACTTATGTTTACCCTTAAAACATAATCTTTAGTGTGAGCATTTTACCTTCCCTTGGGATTTCACCTCTCTCTATCTTTCTGCAGTGCATTTCAACACACAATTTCAGCCAGTTATGTAACACTTCACCAATCTCAGTATCTGTTTAGAGAGCTGTAACCCAGCATGAGGATCACAAATGCTTTCAGAAATCAGAGACCTGTCAAAAACTTTGTTGCACCTCCCCAGTAATCATTATTGTACCACACACAATACTATGGATCACGTCAATTTTCTACCTTATCTGTCACTCAAGATCTGGAAAACTTACAAATTTGTTTACTGCCACACCCCACCTAAATGGAAAAGCATACACATATAAAACAGTTAGTAATATTGTTTGGTGGTGCAGAGCAAAATTAGAGGAAGCTGTAAACGTGCATAGTAGATTTATAAACAGATTCCAACAATCAAATGTAGATAAAAAGACTGAGTATTTTTGTCTGGAGGTGTCTTAAGATATTGCTGCTCGCCGAAAGCAGTCACTGTTAAATTTACAGGCAGTTGCTCATAAAGACATATTAATAGGCATGCAGATGTCAACACTGATTCTACTATATAACCTGGAAGCACCACATAATTATTCATTCATTCCAAACCTGTCAATCTCTTCACAAACCTGCAGTAAATAATAACTAATTTTGCCTGGGTTTTTTTAGGTAAGGCATGTTTAGAAAGCAAACCCCCAGATCCTAAAATCTGCTGAATTGTTTTACTGGATTACTTTAGTTGCTAGTTTTATTTCTGATTGTTGCTTGCCTTTAACAATTCTAGTTAAGCCATTTACTTCTAGCCAGTTACATATGAAATTAGACTTAAAAATATTCTTAGCATTTTCTTCTAGGTGTATCTCAATTTATTATTTCTATTCTTTCATTTTCTATTTGTGGTTTCATAAAAGCTGTAAGAAATATATCAATAAAATCTCACTGTTCCATAGGATATGCAGAGATGAACTAAGTTTCAAGATATATCTACATAATTTCTATTTCCTGCAGGTGTTTTTCACAGCATTTTAGGATTAACCACAGAACATTAGCACATTAGGCCTTTTTGAAGGGAAAGGCAATCCCATTGAAATTCAAATTGGATGCTAACCCAGCAAGGTGGTTAATCCTAACCTTAAACTGAATTCCTCCCTGCCTGCCAGGACATGGTATCCCACAGCACAGCGATCATCTGGTATCCCACAGCACAGAGATCATCTGGCACATCAGACACAAGCACAATGATATTTCTCTCATTACATGGTGTCGAACTGGAACTTGCATGAGTTTGGTTTCAGGAATTCAACTGGTAAAGCTGGGCTCAGATTCCCACCTGAACCATTGTCTCCAGCCTTTTTGTGTGGCTTCAAAAGGGATCTTCAAAGAAAGTTATTGTAACTATGTCCTCTGGTGCTCTGGCCACATTTGCAATTTTGTCGGAGCTTCCTTTAATATAATGACTATTCTGGTCTATTTTTTTCCACCCGCAAACAGTATTTGGGAGTTTCTTAAAGTCATCCAGGAACATTTTATATTATTTTAACAGGCAGATTAAAGAATCAGGACAATCAGTGATGTTAACATTTTCTCTTGACCAGAGTGGAGATGGATAGATGTGGCATGCTGTTCAGGGAACACTGCTGGCACTTCTGCAATCACCTCTGTAGCACAGAAGACTGTAGCAAAAAGTCAGTTATGATCCAGCAACTACAGTAAGCAGGTGCAACATCAGCTTAGAACAGGCCCATTATTTAGGAATCAAGCAAGATTCACCTTCTTTCAACAGTACTGCTATAATATATGATAACTATGATTATTACACATTCCAGCTATGAAGTTTCCATTGCAATATTTTTCATTAAGAGATTTATAAATTCATCATTAAAGTTAATTAAACTAAAATCTCAAACAGAGTACTTTCTAAAGAAAATATTTAAATTATTATCCTTGACTTTGACAAGGCTTTTGACACTGTCCACACAATATTCTCATAGGCAAACTCAAGGTGAGTTGGTTAGATGGGTGGACAGTGAGGTGGATACCTCTATCCACTGGCTCTATGAGGAGGAATGGCAGACCCCAGAGGGTTGTAGTCAGTGGCACAGGGTCTAGTTGCAGGCCTGTCACTGTCACTGGGCCCAGTATTATTTAACTTATTCATTCATTCAAAATTACTTGAATGAAGGAGCAGATGCCTCCTCAGCAGGTTCACTGATGACACAAAGCTGGGAGGGGTGGCCAATACCCCAGAGGGCTGTGCAGCCCTTTAGAAGGCCTGGAGAGGTTGGAGAGATGGGCAGAGAGGAGCCAGCTGAAATTCAGCAAAGGCAACTGCAGTGTCCTGCACCTGGGGAGGAATAACCACAGGCACCAGTTCAGGCTGGAGGCTGAGCTGCTAGAAAGCAGCTTGTGGAGAAGGACATGGGGGTCCTGGTGGACACCAAGCTGTCCATGAGCCAGCAGTGTCCTTGTGGCCAAGAGGCCAACGGTGTCCTGAGGTGCATTAGGAAGAACATTCCAGCAGGGCAAGGGAGGTGATCCTGCACCTCTTCTCAGCCCTGGTGAAGCCTCATCTGGAGTGCAGTGTCCAGTTCTGGGCTTTCTCAGAGGAGGAGAGACAAGGAGTTTCTGGAGAGAGCAATAAAGTTGATTAAGGAACTGGAGCATCTCTGTTACAAGGAAAGGCTGAGGGAGTGGGCTTGTTCAGCCTTGAGAAGGCGCAGCTGAGAGGGGACCTCATCAATGTCTGTCAGTATCTGATGGGAGGGTGCCAAGAGGGTGGAGCCAGGCTCTGCTCAGTGGTGCTGAGCAATTGGACAAGAGGCAATGGGAAGAAGCTGATGCACAGGAAGTTCCACCTGAACATGGGGAAGAACTTCTTTACTGTGTGGGTGACTGAGCACCAGAACAGATTGTCCAGAGAGAGTGTGGAGTCTCCCTCATTGGAGATGTTCAAGAACCATCTGGACACAGTCCTGTGCCATGTGCTCTGGGATGAGGAGGGGGGCTGGACCAGGTGACCCACTGTGGTACCTGCCAGCATTACCCACTCTGTGGTAATTTGATCTTCTAATCCTTGAATACAAAAAAGGCTAAGTAATTTTTTTGTGGTGGTATTTTTGTTTTGTGTTCTCCAATCTGAATAGAAGTTTTGCTTTTAAGTTAATGGATACATTGGGATAGACAGCTTAGCTATCCAGAAAGATCACAAAGAAGACGGAGAACTAGATATTCTTGGACAATAACTACATCAAAATGGTGGTAGCCACCTGTCAGGATTTACTCCATAGGCTAGCACTGGAACCCAAGTTACAAGGCTAAATAAATCTGTTTGGAGTCAAACCCCTGAACTCTTCCAGGCGCTACTGCAGGGATGGGCTATGGTCTGTATGGGTATGTAACACCCATGGCATGGCAGCAGCCAGCAAATTTGTGGAGGTGTTCTTGTAGTGTGTGTTTCACAGCTCCCTCACAGCCACAGAGCTGGGGGCAGGCAGCATCCTCACTAGGACCAGAAACATCCCTGCCCCCAAATTCTGCAGGCTGGCCTCAGAGGAAGAGGTGTAGATTTTCAAATGCATGCATCATAAATTATTATTTTTGTGTACCTGGTGGACATGCAAACTTTTATAGAGAGAATGAAATTCTCTTTGTTTTCAGATGACATCTGTGGAATTTCAGTTCTAGGTATTTGCAGACTACTGGCTGAAAATAAATAGGCTCTTGCGTCTCTGCCAGCTGTGCTAACTTGTAGATTTATTTATACCACACCAGCTTTGTCACCTAGTTAGAATACTGTCTTCCATGCAGATGCATTTCTTTTATGCCTGCAGACATCTCTTTATTTGGCTGGGTTTTGCTGGTTCTTGGGGTTTTTTACATAAATATTCGTGATATGAAACCCAGTTAAGTTTTAAACACAGTTATGTGAAAAGAACCAAAATAAGATACCCAAGAAGGGGGGGAATATTGACGAACAGTAGCACTGTGGGTTAGGGGAGAAGGGGAAAGGTATGAAATCCCCTCATTGAGGCTTAACTGATGTAGGCAGGTTAAAGTATTGAAACCTGAACATCACAAGACTATGGTTAGTGTCCAGGAAATGCTTTATTGTTTTTCTGCTGTAGAAATACACAGAAATGGTAAACCTTGTCTTCTGACACTGATGGAAGGACCTTTGCACGAACCTGAGGGTATCATTTTTCTCCTTGTGCATGCTCTGGAGTTTTGTACCCTGCTGCTTCTGGCATATTAATCCATACTTGTTGGATAAGCTCCTCCAGTCATACTTTGTTCTCTTCTCTGTGATGATTTATTATAACATGATGCTATCCATATTCCAGAGGAACATAGAGTTGTCTTGACTGGATAGATCCCTATGCACTTTGTAAATACATTTTGTGTAAAACAAACTGTATATTATATTATTTCCAGCCAAATTAAATACAGATGGTTTTAGAGGTAAACAGGGCACCCATTTTGAAGTAGAAACAGTATTGTGCTTCACAAAACAAAGATGGAAAAATTTAAATTAGTAAGATCATGTAGGTGAGGTGAAAATAATCCCACTAGAATTTTACCAGGAAGAAAAACAGATTGACTGATCAATATTAGTTGTTACCAAGATTATGTTATTCCTGTCAAGTAAACAGTAATATTCCCTCTAATATTTCACAACC
This sequence comes from Cettia cetti, assembly GCA_013401135.1. Taxonomy (NCBI): domain Eukaryota; kingdom Metazoa; phylum Chordata; class Aves; order Passeriformes; family Sylviidae; genus Cettia; species Cettia cetti. The sequence continues at coordinate 14,968 of VZUI01063873.1, read as the reverse complement.
AAAATACAGTCAGGCCTCAGGCATGCTGTGGTGATATGTGTTTGATTGGCATAATTGAAAGTGATTTTGTTGTCCTGGCTCATGTAACAAATACCATCTGGTGACATCCAGCTTCCTGGAAAATGTTCAGACTAAATGCAGGACAATAGGATCTCATTACAGGTTTCAAATGTTCCAGTAGTAGTTTAATATTGACAAAAGTAAAGTCTATTGATTGAGATTAGGGTCAATTACTGCAGTGAGATAGATACAGAAGAAGAAAAAACAGGTTATGCAGGTTAAATGAAACAAACAATAGAACCATTGTGCTCCTTTACTGACACCTGATAAAAATCTTTAGAACATCTGCAGAAACTAAGAACAGGAATTACATTGTTCTATTAGTCCAACTGCTGCATGTAAAATGTTAACTGGAAAAGATGCACCTAGAGAATGGAGGTGTGCTGGCTCACAGTATAGCTCAGGAGCTCTCTCACAAGTGCTGTCATCTCAAACCAGCACACCAGCCACAGTCACAAAATGAGGAACTACCCCTCTCACGAGGGGCTAATCCAGTTAAACTTTGCTTAAAGCTAATATTTATGGACTTGTCCTTTGACATGTCCCTGTCTCACTCTGCTGTTCCATTCTCATGGCAAGTAACTGCTTTCTTCTCACTGAGTAATATCATGTCTCTTGAAAATGACAGGTGATCTTAGACACTTAGAAAAGGGACAGTCATTTGGTTACAGAGATGGATCTTCCCTGCTCACTGAACAAAAGGGCTTATGAAAAACTTTGTTTTTTCAAGTGCAGAAGTCCTCGTTTGTTTCTCTCTTTCTCCAGTCAAGTTGATTTAAACTCTTTTGTTGAAGTCTGCTGTGTGCTGGCTTTGGCTGGGATAGAGTTAATTTCCTTGAGAGTAGTTAATATGGGGCTGTGTTTTGGATTAGTGCTGGAAACGGTTATCAATGTAGAGGTGTTTTCCTTATTGCTGAGCAGGGCTTGCACTGGGTCAAGGCCTTTTCTGTGCCTCACACCACACTCACAGCAAGCAGGGTGAGGAGCTGGGAAGAGACACAGCCAAGACAGCTGATCCCAGCTGACCACAGGGATATTCCAGACCATGTAGAATCATGCTCAGTATATAAAGCTGAGGAAGAAAGAGTAAGGGCATTTAGAGTGATGGTGTTTGTCCTCCCAAGTCGCCGTTCGCCATGACAGAGCCCTGCTTTCCTGGAGATGGCAGAACACCTGCCTGCCCATGGGAAGTGGTGAATGGCTTTGCTTGTATGCAGTTTTTCCTTTCCCTGTTAAATTGTCTTTATCTCAACTCTTGGGTTCTCTCACTCTTGGGATTCTCTCTCCCACCCCTTTAAGGGGGACTAGGTGGCTGTGTGGTGCTTACTTGTCAGCTGAGGTTGAACCGTGACATCCAGGTATCAGTGACATTGTAACTTAGAGTCTTGTAGACTATTGTTGAGTAAAAATACAAAGCAAAATCACAGTCTTAAATGTGTGAGTTCATATAAATTTAAATAAAACTTGTCTAAATGTAAGCCCAATGGTAAAGAATTTACCAGTGATTAAAATTGTAACAGTGATTTAAATTATATCAAGAATGCGTAAATGAGCAACTGATGACAGCTGATGACTCAGTGTGGTTGCTGTCACTGTTGTATTCATCTCACAGTTTCTTTGTGACCACTGTTACAACCTAACATATAGAAATATGCATCTACTGAAATACCACTGGGCTTTACTTATTCTCATACAGAAATTTTTCACTGAAAATTACGAAAGTGAGAACAAAATGTCATTGGTCTTCTTGGATAGGTCCTGAGAAACTCCTCAGATGTCCTCTTAGAGTCCCTATGACTTCTTTATGTTGTGTGTCAATTCATATAACTAATTAATAATTAATTGATCTTCATTTAATTGTTTTTATTTAATTTTTTCCCTTTTTTTTTTTCTATTAAGAGTAACCAATCTGGACATCTGTAGCCTTGTCAACCAAGCTAAGCTACGCCATTTTCAACTGTAGAAACATGTTGTCAAGCATTGGAACAGGCTGCCCGGGGAAGTGGTTGAGTCACCGTCCCTGGAGGTATTTAAAAGACATGTAGATGTGACACTTAGGGACATGGTTTAGTGGTGGACTTGGCAGTGCTGGGTTTACAGTTGGGCTCAATGATCTTTGAGGTCAGTTCAAATCTAAAGGATTCTATGACTCTTTTTCATTTTTTCCTTTCCACATGCATTTACATGTGATTTTCAGATTGAATCCAGGCAAGAATGATCTACCACAAAGATATGCCAAAACTGGTTCTTCCTATAGTGATGTTTGATGCCATTTGAGAAACTGACATTTAAAGAAGTTTTCTGTAGAAAATTACATAAATAGTAACAGGAGACAGAAATCAAGAAATTCAAATCTAATTTCTGTTGACTCTAAATTATTTGAAGATTATAGTTTCATTGTGAAACTTAGCTGTCTTATGATGATGAAAACAAAATGAGTGCTTAAATGATGTTGTAAGACATTCTCAAAATGGGACCTAATCTGGTAGGCTCTTAAAGTTCTTTGACACAAAAGTTCTGTGACAGTATATACACACAGAGTAAAATCATATCAAAGTCAAGCTGCTGAAAGCCTTGTTTAAAGCTAGATTCTGTCAAGATTGGGTAGCTATTCAAAACCATTCCCACTTGTGGAGCTTATATGACAATCTCAGTTTGTATCTAGCCTCACCTAAGGGTTAGGCAAGGAGGAAGTGACCATTCTCCTTCTTCCATCCACTGTGTCAGACATCCATGCAGATTATGGGAATGGCAACTCTGGAAGACTTGTAAAGGATTTGAAATCACATTCTTACCTTGCAGTAAGTCATTTTATTGGTAGGCCTAAAGTGCTCAGAGATGAGGGCTCTCATTTTGGTTGTGCTCCTCAGATAGGATGAGTAAAACCCCAGCAGCTCCCTGCCATAATTTGCAGAGAAGAGTTATGAGCCTAAGAGGTTCTCTGCAATTTATCATGCTGCTAGACAGCCACAGAATGGGGATTTTCAGCTTACAGGTTCACCCATCTCATCTTGCACAGCCTGTATTTTTGCTCCAAGAACATGCTGGGTTACTGCCTTCTGAATGAGAATGTAAATGATGTTTGCCTTTTCTGTGCGCGGTTGCACCAAACCAGCTATCGGGGCAGCAGCTCTCCCTGATTGCGCTCAGTTCAAGTATGGGGAGTTTTACTGCTAGTCTTGGCACATTTATGTTAAAAGGAAGTACGGTGATTTCTGAACTTGTATAGTGGTAATAAAGATGAGAAATGCTAACCCAGCCTAACTCAGGTCAACAAACCTCTTTAAATTGTTTAGATGCTGAGTGCTTGCCTCAGAAACAGCTTCTCACTACTCCAGGACACAGTGTTCCTTTTGGTTGTGTTCATAAGTAGTCTGGAAATTTAGAGCTAGCAAGTCAAGGGTTTGTATTTTTAATACAAACCTATTGAAATTCAAAGGACTGCCTCATAAAGGTTTGGTTTATGACATCAATGTGTAAACATAGTAAGGATAATATACAAGTTTATTACAGATGATTTTTAGTATATGATGGAAAGAATAGTTTTGGAAGAACAGAGAAGCAAAGTTTTAAATAAATTTGGCCAAAGTGATAACTGGGGAATGGTGGGAAGAACTGACTTTTTTTAAATACAATGTTTGGTGGGTTTACACACAAACACACATGAAACCTAAACAGTTATAAAGGTGTTACTGGAAAACAAAAAGTTTTTGACTGGTGAATTAGAATTTTGAGTAAGTGATCAGGTAATATTAAGGTTTTTGTTAGACTCATGTTTTATCAATAACAATCATCTAAACCAGAATGCTCCTTTAATGCAGCCAAGTAACTAAAGAAAAAAGTCCATCAGAGACTATTCTTAACGTTGGTGGGGTGGTGCAAGACTTAACTTGAATTTTTCTTTCCTAAGAATTTTTTTTTACTGTACTTGTACTGTATGGTTCTTTTCATAGTATGGTTTTTAAATATGAAAATAGCCTATCAGATGAAGTGATTGCCAAAAACTATATTATAGAACAGTCCTAAACTGCATTTGCATTGTAGCAAATGAGGTATGCAGCATTACAGTGAAAGATATGCTAGAAACCACTAATATTTTCACTATTTTGGCTTTTTGTTTAATGTTCCTAATAATATTTTTTTTGCCTCATGTACAAAATCTCATCACATAGAATTTTTACTTGTCAGAAAAATTCTGTGTTACAGGTTTTCTGCTAGAAAGGTGACATTGTCACTTAGATTATGTTTTTGATTTTTTTTCTGGTTTCCTTTGTCCTACCCAGTTCCTGTTCTTGAATTCTAATTTCTGGTTAAGTTATTTATGTCTTCATGAAATTACAACACAAGTCAAATGTACGTGGGGCACAAGCCATTTTTGAATAATGATATGAGTGTTGTGAATTCTTACACTGCTCTAATGTTACTTGCTTTATCCCTGCAGGTTTAACATATTTGCTTCACAGAGAGAAAGCACATAGGAACTTATCTTGCAGTGTCAGCTAAAAGTACTTCCTTTGTTCTGTGTCTTGCTGTCTTTGTATTCAGATAAGCCTTATTAGTTCAGGGACATTTAGTTTACGTGGATTAATAAAATTCAGGAAAAGAATTTTCCAGTGAATCTTGAAGGCAAGTCAAAGTATGAATCTGGGCTTACTTAGATGCAGAGAATGTTCTGAAAAGAAACATTACCTTATGTTGACGATAATCAGACATATGTTGTCCTCCAGCTTATTACAAAGTGAATCTCAGCATTTTGCAGTTAGTATTCTTTAAAAAGAATATCATAAAACTTGATTATCTTGTTTTTACAAACAAAGCAATAAGAACACCCTAGTATCTCAATGTTGTCCAGAGAGATGTTGCTTTGTTGCTGGGATAAAAGGTTATTGGGCAGCTGTGGCAATACAGAATGGACCAAGCCCATACTCCACTACAACATCTACATATAAATTTGTGAGGATTGAGTTGCAGGAGAAATTTTAGAAGCAAACAAAAAATATAGAAAAAAGTGTCCCCTTCTTTGTGGTAAATAACAATCAAATATATCCTTTCAGTCTAACCAGAATTTTTCTTTGCAATGGTATTTGTTTTATTGTAGAATTTGAGGCAGCTAATGTCATTAATTATAATTTGGATAAATTCTTATGCAACAAAATGGGTAATTCTGTTTCCTATAAAATGCCAACAAAAATGAACTTTGTGGACCACATCCAGAACTGGGTTTCATGGAACCTAAATAGTCTTAGATATTTTGATAGGATGAGTGAGTGCAGAAAGCCACAGATTGTTGTGAGTCCTATTCCAGGGGGGGGGTTTCTTCAGATCACCTCTCCTTCAGGGCTGCTTGCCCTCAAACATTCACTTGTAAAACCTGACCCTAAAATTTAGGTAGGAATTGCTTGGTGACTAAGCAGTATCATGACTGAAGATTAAAATTCAGATGCCTTACAAATACAAAGTGAAATACGTCAGAAGAAATTATTTGAACCATTCTTCCACATTAGCAGGTCTGAACTAACAGGGAAAAAACAGGGACTAATGTAAGCAGCTGAAAGGAAATTTCTGTTCAACATCCATCATTAATCAAAAACCCATACGAAGAATATGCATAAAGAATGTGAAGGAAAATAAGATGCTCAACAGACAGAAGACTGTCTCTCAAAGAGCCAGGAGGAGAGCAGGGTATTTAATATTCTATAGTGTTTGGTCAACACTTTAATGAAGATAGCATATGGTTACTGGAACTTTTCCAGGTTTTAAAACTGAGAAATGAGGCCAGCTAAACTTAAAAATTGTGTGGAACGCTGATTTCTTCTTTTGTTTTGTTTAAAATTTTCCCTGTTCTGAATACCATTCCCTCAAAACATGAAGAAATTAATGTTTACTCTTTTTTGTGCCATGCAGAACCTGAAGAGAGTGGCTGAGACATGGATGGATGAGTTTGCAGAGTACATTTACCAGCGACGGCCTGAGTACAGACATCTCTCAACTGGTGACATCTCTGCCCAGAAGGAGCTGCGCAGGCACCTGAAGTGTAAAGATTTCAAGTGGTTCATGGCTGCAGTGGCTTGGGATGTCCCCAAATATTACCCTCCTGTGGAGCCTCCACCTGCTGCCTGGGGCGAGGTGAGGAACAGATCAAATTTAAATGAATCTAACATTTTAGATTGTGAGAAATTAAAATTATTAAATCAGAGTAAATCTGATGGTAAGTAGTGTTATTAAGGAAGTTTACAGTGGTTGAAACAATCCCTGAATTATCCATTAAAATGGGAAACTATGATATCTTAGAACTATCACTGTTGCATTAGTAACTCATTATAGCTTTGTGTGTACAGGGTATATGATGTATAAACAATGAGGACAAGAATGAGGAAAAATGTATCTAGCACTCATTACTGCATGTCGCAGAAGATTTTAGATTCAGAGAATCACCTTAGTAAAAAGAAGGTCTGAATTCACTGCTTGGGGTTTTTTGCATATCTACTGGTATCCCTCCTCCTGTCCTTACAAGGACACTTGTGTGCAGATGAAGTTAGATTTGCTCACACGTGATATGTGACAAGCAAGGCCTGGATACTTTCCTTTTAAAACAACTGATTTTGCTCAGTTGTTCTCTACATTCGGTAGGTGCTGTCATCACTGAGTACCAGTAGCAGACAAATACAATTTCTCTATTGATGGATGAGGGGAGGGAGAGACCACAAAAGAGAAGCCAATATCTGAGCTTCACTCCAGAGCAGGGGCTGAGCAAACAGCCAGCTGCAAATCTCCACCTGTGATCTAAGATGTTCTGCATTCAGACCTCTCTGAAGAGCAGAGATGTAGCAAACCTTGCTTTGACAGTTTGTTTTGTGCAGAAGAAATGAGAACACAAGGAGTGCCAGGAGAGGAAATTACTTGCTTAGTTGCACTGACAAATTGCTGTGGCCTTTGCCCCCAAGAACTACAGCAGCTTCACTCCATGGATAGGTCGCATGCAGAGGGCTCTTTCCTCTCAGTTCATTAAGATATTTAAAGAAGGATTCACTCTTCCATTGTATCATGCTGCTTTTTAAAAAAACACAGGAATATCTGTACTGTGAGTTCTAGCCTTCTCTGATTTCTTTGGGACATGTTCTTGGGGCTGTCAGGAAATTAACTTTCATATTTGAAACCAGAGGATGCAGTTGAAACTTTGACCAAAACATTTGGTAAGGTCAGATGCAAGTCTGCATATTCCCAGTGGTCAAGACTGGACATAAACTTCTAAACATAGATATCTCTATTATTCTCCAGAATTTCTTTTTAGAAATGCAGATTACCTCATAGTGAGATTTTTTAAAATCACTTTCTCTGGTACTAGCAATCCTTAATTCTTCTTTATAAGCTATCAGTTACAGATGTTCAAAAAAACCTCCAATTTATATGTTTCTTTCTATTTGCTACTTCTTGGCAGTAATGAATTCCTTTGTTAAAGTTTCTTTTTTTTGGTCCTGCTGCCCATGCTTTATGAGATTAATGTGTACTGAGAGGTAAGGAATTCATCAACAGAGGTCAGGCTGGATCAGATTGTTGTGGCTGCTACTGTGATTTTCCTTCACCATCTTTCACATGTATGAATGGAGGACATGTATGCTTGGAGGACTGGGATCAGGAGATGTGTAATTTCTCTGGCCAGCTGAACAATCCTTAACTCAATCAAGAGGGTTTAAGAGGAGGAGCTTGTGATTCAGGTATTCATCCTTTTCACAGCAATATTAATATAATCTCTGCATAAACCCAAGTATTTTTAACAGTAAATCAAAATCATATCCATGGTGTGAAATATATGCCTTAAAAGCATTTACTAACTTCACAGGAAGGATGTGAAGACCTAAGTTTTTCTTTATTGTCTAAAACATACTTTCTCTAAAATAACAGGAAGAGAACTTTCAGCTCTACTTCACTTGTTTTTCCTGAGACTCTCACATTCCTGTGCAGTTTTAATTAATTTGTTGGCACTTGCAAGGACCTTGAAAAACCTTGAAGGTCAATGGCTATGAGAAGCTGAAAGGGGGAAGCAGACTGTAATGTTACTGCTTTGTAAGAATCATGCAGCTCTAGAAACCTTGCTGATTATACACACCAAAAGTCTGTGCCAACACTGACTGTCATTTAGTACCCTCTCTGCTTCCATTTGGAAATACTCTACATCTGCTTGCCTATGCCAGTCTGAGAAAGAGTAAACAATGAAGTATGCAGGCAAGTTTGGCTCTAGTATTTTGATATCTAGCTAGTAAAAGCATGTGGTGTGAAAGCAGGCGTCTCATAAACAGCCTCTGCTCAGCTCCTCTTTTTTTGCATACACATTTATTTAAAATCTGACTCTTATGTTTCTGGAAAAAATCTGTTTATGATAGAAAACAAGGACATTTGGAAAACAAAATGCAATCTTTTTTACTACACTTGTCATGGCCTTATCTCTTATGTGTGATTGTGTCTTTTGTCCTTGCAGCTGGCAGGGTGTACATACCCTTGATAATCTGTTCTGCCTTGTAACATCTGAAATATGTGCAGTAGAGCAATGTAACAGCAAATCTAGACAGATAAAGGTTAGTGAGGCTGTCTGTTCTGTGTTTGAGTGAGGTAACTGTACTCTTTTCCATCGTTGAAAAGAGAAAAATTTTCAATTAGGTTTTGTCTTGAAAACAACAGTACCCGTCCCATGCTCTTTCTACAGGAGAATAATTTATTTGTAATATGTATTTGAAGTCCTACTGCCTAAAACAATAGGTGTGAATTGGGCACGAGATGTTTTCTTAGAAAGTACTCATGAATCTGCAAGTTGTGATCCAGCATGAATATATTGTGCAGATATCACAGCTTCCAATATCTTTGAAAACACATTTTACAGTAAATCAATCATATGATATCAGACATTGTCTCTTTTTTTTAGATTTTGTGAGTTTTATAGCCAAGGTGGTAGAAAAAATTTGCTTTACTCAGTCAAAAGGGAATTATTTAAACTTGGTTTCACTTGCTGTTACATGAACTTTAGTAATTTAATGAGGAGGTGCCTCAGTCACTGCAGCAGTACTAGGCTGTAGAACCTGAGAGTATTCCTTTCTCAGCCCCAAACTCATGGATTTTACAGAATGGTTTTACAGCATTGACATGAAAATGTAGTACATAAAGTCAAGTGGCACATTTGAAAAAAAGATGAAAGCCTAAGAACTCACTAACTTCTCTTTTGGTTATTTTCCTTTTTTTGTGTCATCCTCATACCCTTAATGAGTCAATCTGAGCCCAGCAAGTGTCACACATCTGTTGTACAAAAGCCATATAACCCCACCCCGCACGGACTGAGTGCTGCACAGCTGGACAGTTCAAACTCTTTTGTCAGGATCAATGTCACACTGAATAAGAGTCCTGTGTTTCTTCAGTGAAGTTTTTGGCAGTGCTTGGCTTCTTTACCTTTGACTTTTTCTTTTTATGGCTTACACAAAGGATAACTACTTCTAAAATTACTGTGTATCAGTTGACAGGAGAAGTGGCTCATTTTTCCTTATTTGATCCATAGACATTGATGGCCCTTAGGGTTATCAGAGAATGTAAGCAGTGCACTAAAAGTGGCTCTGAGTGCTGCTCAAACAAAAAAAAGTAACATAAGTGAATATTCCTAATGTCTTCTAAGAGTTAAAGCCATTTTCATATTTAAGGCATTAAATCAGATGTAGGGAGAGTATATAAACTGATAGTACAAGGTGTTTCTGTTGTTTCTGTATCCCTAGGGATTGTCCTAACACCATCTCCACAGTCACTGTTCACAGATGACCATATTGAACATATAGTTGTCTTTAGATTGCTTCACTTTGCCTCTTTCTGCATTGGACACAGTTTCATGTCATGATGAGCATGCAGGACAGCTCCCAGAACCCCTGGGAGTTTGGCTGTCCCACTCTGGCTCACCCCTCCCTGGCTCCATGAAAGCTGAAGTGTACCTGGGTGACAGCCTGGCTCCAGTGCAAGGCAGGGCAAGGCTGCAGGAGCCTGGACATCAGCCACTACCTCAACAGCAAGTCTTGCAGGAAGTCATTTGCCTGGGAAAAGTTGTAGAGTTTTAGAAATATCAAAGAATATTGGTCAGTATAACTGCTGGGCTCTAGGAAGCTGTATTCTTTATGCTTCTACACCTCCTCTGCTCTTTGTAAGGACTACACTGCCCAATAGTGAGTTAGGATGGCCTTTCAAGAGCTAAGTATGTATAAGGACTTACAGATAGTGTCCTGTGCTTTTGTCAGAATTTGTTTAATTCTGAAACAGCCTTTAATATTACCACTAACCATCCTTGTCTGTCCATACATCGAAGTCCTTGGAAGCATGATTTTCCTGTACGCTTATCTGTACGTACAAATGAAGGCATTTAAGGCTGAACAAAAAACTTTTGTATGTAGCAACTCAATGCCCTACCTGCATGGCTGATAAAATCTGTGTCCTGTCCATCCCTGGTCTTAAAATTGCACAAAGAGGAATTTTGAAAACTTGTTAGGATCACTAGCTATTTGTTTTCTAGTTGTAACTCACAACGTCAAAAATCCTAAATCCATTTTGCCATGTGAGTGGAGACAAGGCAGTTCAAAAACATATTGGTGTATAAATGAGAAAAAAAATCCCTATGCTTCTGCTTTCCTTTCTTTGTCCATGGAAGCATCTTAGAGGATTTTCAGGCTCTGTGCTGCTGATGCTTGGCAGAATGTTCCCCATGCCTCTGGCTCTGGCATGATGGCTGAGTTCAGTTTCTAGCAACTGCCAAGGCCACACAGAAGCACCACAGAACAAAAGCACAGACTTGACTGAAATGCCTTATTACAAAAAGAAAACAAAAAACAAGCCATGACCCCTCTGCAGCTGAAAGGACGAAACAAAAAAGGATGAGCTAACATGTAAGCTGAAAAAAAAATAGAGGGAAAACTAACTCAAGCAAACCTTTCAGGAGCAGAGGGAAGAGGGGAGGAAATAAAGAACATGAGACAGATTCCAGCAGTAAAGCAACTAAATGTAGCTTCAGCTCAAGCCTTTTCAGTAATGGACTGAACACATTTACTGCACAGTCCAAATGACAGAGACTGGGATGGACCAATGCCATCAAGACAAAATTATGAAAGCCTTTTAATGCAATAAGCATTAATTGGATGTGGAGTTTATTCACTGTCATTTTACAATTCTGAATCGCATAAATATACCAAATTATTAATGGCAATTGTTAGCAGTTCCATTTTAATTAACTTGAATGCTGTAAGAACTGAACTGATGTATCATTTAATTTTCTATTAGACCAGCAATCTTTATCTATACAATGGAAATTTAAGTGCACTGAGAAATGATTGAACATTCTCCAGGAAAATTATACTTGGAGAATATATTTCCCATGAAACTTTAAAAATATGACATTAAATTCTATTCCCCTCATTATTCTTTCCTGCCTCTTTTGCTGGGTGGTACAAAAATGAAGGTTGTTGAGAACTAATTACCTTTCATCTTTTTTACTGTGGGGCTGTCCAGTGCTGATTTCTGTATCTGGTAGTATGTATGAACAGCTCGTATTTTACCTCATCTTTAACAACTTTTATTGTATTGAGAAAAGAAGAAATACCCTAGGACTGGGCTGGTCCAATTTTTTTTTTTTTTTTAATGTTTCTCTGAGTTCTGGTGAAGGATCAAAGGTTTGGAGGTAGTTGTTCAAACTGATGCTCACCCATCTTTTGCCCAGTCTGCAATTTTATAAGCTAAACAAATGCACCTCCTGAAACCTTTCCTGAGAGTGACAGTTTTTATATTTTATCACTACCTGTTGCTTTCCCATCTGTGTAAATCTTTCTTGATCATGGTTAACAGACTTGATCCTACTCCTCCATAATCAGAGAAAGAGCAGAGTAGCTCTGGCATATGTCTTGCATGCACAAGGATTTCCCTTCCTTGCAATGTTTTGTGTAATGCTGAGAAGTTTTCTATCCTTAGGATGTGTATGAGGTGTGTAGTGGCAATGTGTACATTTTTCTGACATATTATGGCAACAGCAGTGACTTCTAAAATTTTTTCATGAAAAAGCAAAAATGACTACTCAATTGTATCTCCATTCAGAATCTAGCTTTCTTAAAAAAAAAAGAAAATCAAAGTAGCATCCAGAATGTCAAAATATGCACCTATTTTCTCTATATTATACATTTAGAATTTGTGTGTATTTCCATATACTTTGATTACTAGTTTCTGTTTATCTCATTGAGAGGTAAGTTTTTTTTAAGAAATCCTTTTCATTATGGAGGTGTCTAAAGGATTTTTAACTAGCCCAGCTAAGGTACTCAGGGAGAAACATGCACAGATTTGCAACACCAAGTTAGGATTTTGTTCTTTTTGCTGGCAGTGGGCAAATCTACTTTTCAGCCCAATGTTTCAAATAAAATTTGCGTGTCAGCAAAACTGATGCCAGTACATAACTGGTACGACTGATAGTCACAGATTAATTATTACTCAGTTGCTTCAGCCTCAAGAACAAGATTTTCCTTTTAAGAACAAGTTATGCTGCAATGTTTGCAGCAGGCATGCAGGAGGAACCTCCGTGGGTAAGCATAGGTTTCAGTACTGATTTTTTAAGTACTTTTTAAAAGCCTAAGTTTCAGTGCAAATTTGTTAAATACTTTTTAATTTTATGCACTTCAGGGAGTAATGTGTGACCTTATCTACAATAGTGTTATTATGTCAAAGTAAGAGCATGGATTGGAGCAGGGCATACCTGAATTTTTAATGCATACTGACTGCTCCCATGCCTGGGAGAGACTCATACAGAAATCAGTTCCTTCTAATACTGTTGATCTCTCTTGCTCTCGTAGGATGGAAGAAGCAGTCAGACAAGCTTTGAACTTCTCAGACTCCTTTCCTCTTAGGTTGTTTGTTTTGTTTTTTTCATGAAGATAGTTCATAATACCTACCTTTCATTTTTTAAGTAGAATATTTCAAACTTTGCTTCTTCTGAAGCTGCTCCTAAAAAGAGTAGGTCATTCCAGGACATAGCTCTCTACCAAGTAAAAGTAATTCTTACCAGTTTTATGTAACTGATGGTCAATCTCAAGTCCTTCAGAGCTAAACTCCTAACCTGGGCTCAATTCTGCAGCCCAGTTTAATGTTGCTGCTTGGTTTTGCAGATTCGAAATGTGGCAGCCAACCTCTGTGTCGACAGCAAACACGGAGCCACGGGGACTGAGCTGAGGCTGGACATCTGTGTGAAGGACGGCTCAGAACGAACATGGTCACATGAACAGGTATTTTAATAGTGGAAAGAGAAAATCAGAGTAACATTGTTGCTTCTCTGTCCCAGTTTTTAAACATTTTCTGAGGGCTTCTCTTAAGGTAAAGCAGAGTATAGAAAGATTTTTACAATTTTTACTGACCTTAATGGTATTTACAAAATACTCTTTAACATAACCTCAGATATTCCAACAGCCACCTGGCCTGTCTTTATTTCCAAGAGGAATTGCAGCGCTCAGAGAGCTTTTTGAGGCCCCATTCTCCCATACTGTGTCATGAAAACATGTTGATTTTGGTTGAGTTACCTGAAAATACTTTAACTATAATGCCAGGCCTTTTACAGCTCCAGTCATTGTCTGGTTTTATGCTTTTATCTCAATAAGCACTTATATTTTAAACAAATGAGGCATAAGTGAGATAAATGGGTAAAAGCAAGCAAAAAAGCATTTCAAAAGACAAGGAACTATAAAGACTCAAAAAACCACTTTTATTTAGGTTGATTAGATATAAAACTATTACTTCTTGGGAGTATGGAGGAAAAGAGCTCTAATTTTTACTCATTGTGAGTGCCATAGGAAAGGAATCATGACTTATATGCCATGGGTCTTGCCAGTGTGAGCAAGGACAATCCAGATGAAAAGTACAACCTAACCGTTTATTAGCAAATTTAGTGAGCAAGACTTTCACAGGAAAAGGTCCCAGATTAGTAAAAGATTCTTCATGCTGAGCAGAAAAATTGACCTGGCAGTCACACATGACACTTTGTAAAAACTTAAAAGCTCAGGAGAGAGGAGTTCTGAGGGGTATTTGAAGTGTGAGGTCAAAAAAGCATGCTCTGAGGCTACTGAGAAATGCAGGAGAGCTGCAAGTGCATGAAACCGAGAAGCTGAAGGATTATCTCAATTTAGGTAGGTGCCAACATGGCAAAAAAAGGAAGCTGCTGAAAGAAGACTTCTTCAGATAGCTATCAGAGATACTGCATGGGGATAGGGTGCCAAGACTAGATAAATATAATTCTCTTTTGTTTCTGAAAGACATACAGTAATTCAAGGAGTTAATTAAAGGAAGTTGTATGATCCAGACTAGACCCATCACTCTGGCTTTGAAATCTGCAAAGCTCCAAACCTTCCTCAAGAAGGGAGGGGGGGATGCTGAACTTGCCAAATATGAGAAAGGAGGAAAAAAAGTGGGATGAAAAGGTGAGAGAAGAAAAAAATGTTAGCAGAGAAAAGGAGACTTGAAATATCCCCTTTAAAAGAGTAAAAGCTTGTACAAAGGAGAGATGATACGAAGGGAAAAGGAGCAATCCATGTTTCAACGTGCTGCAGCTTTTGGGATCAGATTGGATCTAAAGGTCTTACTCTGTGCTAAGGACACAAAGTGACTTCATTAGAATCAGTAGGTGAAGTTAGCACGAAGGGAGTTGAACCAGCCAGCTCCTCAGATCCCAGAACCAGATCTGGGAAGCCTCAAGCACTTCGGTGCTCAACGTGTGCCCCAGGGACAGCACGAATCCTCTCCGCCGGGCTAAAGGAGAGCAGCGCATAGAGCGTGGCGAACTTCGCGGGAGCGCCTCATCCCTGCGGCGGGGCGGCTGCGGTGCGGCAGGCGGGCGGCAGGGGGCAGCGCGGCCCAGCGGAACGGG
>VZUI01063847.1:23197-37135 GCA_013401135.1 Cettia cetti | reverse complement strand
GGGGGGGGGGGGGGGGGGGCGGAAGGGTGAGCAGTGTCACAAAAAGTCATTACAACCTGAGAGAGAGAGGGAGAAAGAAAAAAACTTCCTACCAATGGACAACAGGAAGTGACCACCACCACCAACGGGGAGTCTCTGCTTGGAGAAAGAAGCTGCAAGACAAAGAAGAAGGAAGGAGAGGTGAAAGACAAAACTGCCCAAGGTCTTCTGCGTGTACGTGCGTGCGCTTTCGAGAGTGGAGAGAACAAAAGTCAGCCGGGAAGGGGAGACAGAAAGAGCGACGGGAAAGGAGACAGGATGGACGAAGAGCTAAAGAGAAGCATGTGAAGATCAAAGCAAAAGAGAAGTACAACGCCGAAAAAGAAAGCACACCGAAAAGAAAAAAGAAAAGGCATACACAAAAGTTTCTTTTCCTCCTGGGAAGAAATTACTCACAGACACAGAGAAATCAGATGCTTTGCAGCTCAACTTCTGGGGAAAGGGAGACCGAGAGAGCAGAGGACGCAGAGTGATGTGAAGAAAGAAAAGGAGGGGAAAAAAAGAAAAAAAAAAGAAAAAAAAAAAAAAAAAACGAAGAGCAGAAAGCAGAGCAAAAGAAACTGAGATACGGGGGAAAGAAAGCAAGACAGAAAAGCGAAGATCGTGACCTTTCCCAACAAGTGAACCTTGCACATATGTTGTGTAAAGTGTGTGCAAAACAGATTCCCTCCTGCGTGGTGCGTGTGTGCTTCTCTGCTGCCGCCGCTGCTGCCGCCGCCACCGAGGCGGTCGGTGCCTCTCGCAGGCGGCGCTGCCGGTGCCGGGGAGACGCATCATTTGGCGGAGCGAAGCGGCTAATTGCGGAGCCCCGTCCTTCATTTACATATGCAGCCTGAGTCCGCTGGAGCCGCGCCAATCCGCGCTCGCCCCCAGCACCATTAATCGCCATGCATTATTCACAATCATAATTACTGAGCCCCATGCGCGCTGCGCGCAGCCGCCCCAGCCCGCCGCCCCGCGCACACCCTGCCCGGCTCATCCCCCTCTCGCTCACCCGCTCACCCGCGCACTCACTCTCTCACTCTCAGTTTGCCTAGCTGGTTAGCCTCTTTTTTTTCCTTTTTTTTTTTTCTTTTTTTTTTTTTTTTCCCAGGAGTGTTGGTTGCCTTTTCTGTTGTTTGTTTGGTTTGTTTTGCAACTCGACTTTTATTTGTGAACACTTATTTCCAGCCCCCAACCCGCCTTCCTTCGTTCCCAATTCCTTCCTCCCTCCTTGCCACCTCCACGTCGCTGATGCCTCTGCAAAAAGCAGAGTCAAGACGGCTCAGTTAGCAGCATGTCTCGTCGAAAGCAAGCGAAACCCCAGCATCTCAAATCGGACGAAGAGCTGCAAGCAGAGGTAGTTTCAGAGCACGGTAAGGGCTCCCTGCGCCTCTTTCTCCTTCTCTCTCTCTCTTTTTGTGAGTGTGTTTCTGATGGAGATAGGTGAGTTTAGGGTGATGATGAACATGGGAGCGCAATTACTCTGCAGCGGAAGAATGGGAATTAGAGCAGCCGGGGGAAGAGGCAGCGGAACTGAGAAGTTCGCAGTTTAGCCAAGTTTCTGCAGCCCACCCCCTGCCTAACCAGCCCTCCCAGCAGCAACCTCCCGGCCTCCCCAGCGCTTTGATCGCGGCTGGGCTCGGCGGCGGGGCTCGGCCCTCCCTCCCCACTCACCCGGGCTCGAGCAGCTGCAGGAACGGGCGCCCTGGAGCAGCGCCTGCCTCCTCCTCCTCCTCCTCTCCTCTGCGCTCCTTCTCTCTGTGTTATTGGGTACCCCCTTTCTCGCCCTCCTGCTCCCTCCCGGCGGAGGCTCGGAGCGGACAGAAGCCACGTTCCCCTCGCCTCACCGGCTGCAGGAAAGTTGGGGCTGCCGGGGCCGGGGTGCCCTGCCCGGGGCCGAGGGAGGTCCCGCGGACCCTGGGCTGCCGGGCCCCGGGGCAGCCCCAGGGCGGCCGCTGCCCGGGGATGCCCCCGTGGCCGCGGGGCAGGCTGCGAGAGCTGCCCCGGCCGCTGCCCTCGCTCGCCCCGGGGAACCGGGGGGGGGCCGTGGTAAGATTGGGCAGGGCCGCTCGGGTGCGCGGGGCCAGCGGAGTTGGTTTCATTATTTTCGAGAGGATTGAACAGAAGCTTTTAGCCTTTCACCTTGCGCCGCCTTACCCCCTTCGCCTCCTGGCTCTGCTGAGATTGTAATTGCCATCAGTGGTAGGTGACACGGAGTACCACCACCGCCACCAGCCCCTGTCGCGCCGGCTGTAGGCAGTGGGGAAGGGTTATTTTGTCGCCCATCCGCCATTCCTCGCTTCCTCCCCACACGCAGGCACACGCACAGTTGCTTTTATGCATCTGGGCTGCCAGGCTGCTACTGAACAAGTGTCCAAAGCTGAAGAGATTTGGACTGTAATCCTGCTTTATTTCCACTTTGCTGTAATTTTCTTTTCAGGAATAGGGCTACAAGGTTTTCTTCTTCCTTCTTCTTCTTTTTTTTTTTTTTTTTTTTTTTTTTTTTTTTTAATTAGTTTTAATTTCCTTAGTAGTCCCCGGCACTGCAGCATGCAAAGGCACACCACAGTCCATGCTCTCTTCACCTGGACTAAGTTGAAAGCTTCCACTTGAAAGTTTTTCTTTTCCTCTTTGCATAGCGCCCACTGCTTTCTTACTTTCTGGCATAACCAAGCAGAATCCCCAATGTTTTTTGCTTTAGGTGTAGGCCCCTTGCTTCACTATATTATCTCCGCCCCTCCCCTCCTTCGAAAAAGAAAACAAAAAAGTCCTTTTCCTGCTTTAAAACTATAATTACTCTTAAATTCCATCTGTGAGGAGAGAAAGGCAGCAAAGTTGAAGCCTAAGGAGGATTTTGACTATTGTATCTGAACTTTGCAGTCCTGAAGCTTAAGGCAGCATGAATTCACTTCATCAGGTTAAAACATCTGTCAGACTGGAAAATTGTTAAGCTTCCTGCTCCTTCCCAGAGTGTTTGGGCAGGCAGGGAGCAAGTCCCACACTGTCCAGAGCTGCTAAGGGGGCTACTGCCACTGCTCCAGGAAAACCCACTTGGGTGTTGACAATAACAGGCACACAGAGAAATGCTTCCTTCTGTCACAGTGGAGGAGCAAAGCAGTGCATTTTCAAATTTTAGGATTCCTTAGGAAACTGTGGTGGTGTAAAATAAATTAATATAGACAAGCAGATAAAAATTAGTATTTTATTATGGAAGCAAGATTTGTTGAGCCCATCTCTGTTGGGTTGGGCTCTAGGTCTCAGAATTTATCATTAGCATTATAAACTTTTACATGCTCTGAATCCATTTCAATATAGAAAAATAACATACCACTACTTCATTATGACACTCCTGGTGAGTTAATAAATTGAAAAAAATTGTTAAACTAGATTTTTGTTTTGTTTTGTGAATCTTATCTATGTAGCCATGTCACCCGAGATTAGAACAAGAGATATGCTAAAAAGAAACGCTTGCATATGGTGGGTAGATTAAGGACAAAGAATCTTTTTGTCATGGAAATGGAGTTTTTTTTCCCTTTTTTGGGGGGGTTTTGTTTTGTTTACTTCATCACATAGAATTTCTCACACTTGGTTTGTTTTGTATTGCCCTCAATGACTACATGATCAAATGAATGGATTTATTTCTGCCGAATGAGAAAGACAGTCTTTCCATCAAAAGGACTACATTGCATCCCAGTGAGGAATTTTAAAGCGTTATTATTGTGGTCCCTGAATAGCACAAAATCGGCTTTCACAGCAGCCCTAAAATGCAACAATGTAAAAATTATTTTCAGCCTTAGAAGGCTGTTATCAAAATGTGCTATGTTTCCTTTTATTAAAACATATTTTAATTAATAGAGTGAAACCCTTCATAGTTAACAATTAACAAGCTAAAGTTGGGTTTGCACTTTCATTTGAGAAAAGTGAACAAGGTGGAGACAGGCTACAGGAGCAGAGGGCTATCTAGTGCACATTAGTGTAATGTAAATCATTTACACGTTATATTAGGAAGCCTGACGATTGCCATACTTGAAAGCAGTTTTATAGGCCAGATATAATGAGAGCTCCAAATCTCGTGAATTAAAACACTTTTTGTCAAGTCAGTGTTCTTCGTTTCTGTTCACAACTATGATCAAGATATTGCTACAGTTCCTGAGTATATTTTGCAACAGGCCAAAAATAGTTTGCACAGGGCAAGAATATCCGTCATTTTCAGAAAGCAGACTGTTTAAGCAGTATTATTTCATACGTGTAACCTTTTCACTCATTTTGCTCCTTGTCTCCGAAGGAGTTAACACAAGACTAAGCAAATTAAGGTTATTATTTATTTAATGAAATTATGTTTAATATCACCTCAAAATAGACTTTATAAAATGAAGCATTTAAAAATTAATGTCCCATAAATGTAATCCTCACAGTGAAAGGACTTTTGTAGCAACAGAGAGAGAAACCTGGAAGTTTGGGTTGAAGGATGGAAGACAAATATTAGGCCAGGTTTTAAGTTGACTGGTCACAGCAGAACTTTCATGCTAACGTTATCACAAAAGTTTTAGAAACAAAACAAATCATTTTATTGCCAGCCTGGGCAACAGCATAACACAACTGCATTCAAACAGGACATTGTCATGGTGGTGAGAAACTGTTGGAAATCTGAAGATAATTAGTATTCCATCAGCTACAGATACATGCTCAAAAGCATTTGAAATTGTCAAAAATGAAATGCTAAAAATATATATTCTTAAATAATTTTGAAAAGAAATATTAACAAACAGCTGCTGATGATATATTTCTTGAATAATTGCAGTGTAGATGAGTGAACAAAAATGTGTTTTTAGAAACCTCAAAATTTGAGGTTGCTGAATGAGAAGAGCTGCTGGAAATCATTTAAAAACAGCAGCAGCAGGACTCGGATGACTGTCTGTAGAATACAATAATCTCAGTTTCTCAGTAAATGTAATGCATTGTAATAGCTGGAATTACATTTCTAATACACTTGCCTAATTCAACAGATTACAAATGAATCAGAATTGTAGATACAATAAACATGCTTCAACTCCAATTAATTTTAAAATTGAACCATGAACATAGTATTTGTATTTTTAAGGTAGGGATAATAGATAGTTTTGCTTGCCGGGGTTTTGTTTGATTTTTTTTTTTGGTTGGGTTTTGTTTTGGGTTTGGGTTTTTTGTTTTGGTTTGGTTTTTGGTTTTTTAGTGCTGAAAAGTAATTCTTAAGAGTGTGCAAGTGAGGTTCTGGTAAGAGTGATGACAAATGGTGCTTTGGACTTCTTCATGTGAAGTTTCTGGTAAAGATGTATTCAGCCTGAGGTGGAAGGGACACCTTGTAGTGAACTGTGTAAAGAGGGTTTTCTAATATGCCTTTTGAGTCATTTTTAAAAATATTGGACCTCTTTTTTTTCTCCCACTCTTCAATACGTACAACATAGTCTAAACTAATTAATCTGTTTCCTCTTGCTAAAGCGGGATTGGGCTGTGCGGTTTTGGGCAGTTTGGTAGCTGCACTTAGTATTCTTCTGGAGTCTGTACCCAGACACACAGGCTCAGCTACAGCAGAGACACAGTTCAGTGTGTAGCAGCAAGCCTCATGCGAGTGTGGTCCCTCCATCTGCATACAGGGAGGGTTAAAACACATTTCGGGGGGATATTGCTTTGTATGAAATTGAGGTTACTCTCTATTGCTTAGACACTGTTGCATTTCAAACTTGAGAAGTCACAAGCAGCTGTATGTAAACATAAAACTTAGGTGATTTTTGCAAATGTTTGTTCTAAGGCAAGAGTAAGAGAAGGCTTTTTGTTTTGAAAAATAAAGGCCAAATTAGTATCGCTATAAATTGTCCCTTTGATTAGAAATGGTAATTGAAAGTTTGTATAAATACTTTTGCCATTACAGAAGAGACTTCACGTTTCAAACTACGTAACATCTGTGTTTGTATAATTTTAAAAATACTCTGCACTGAATTGTGTTAGCCATAGAAAAATATTTGGAATAATAAGGAAACTACAGCAATCAGCCAATTTGCTGATGTATGTATAACAATGGAAATAGACAAAACTGGGTCAGATTTTATCTGGTGATTCTGGTCTTAAAGTCTTACCATCTCCTGAGGCAGACATAAAGGCACTTTTTTCAGAGTGAGAGGGAGGAAATTTTGAAAGGAGTTTGCTTAAATTCTGTGTAATTAAGCTATTAACGTGCACACATTTAGCTGTTGAAAATTTCTTTTCCTTGCCTAAGACAGAGGAAAAGCTACAATTTAAAAAAATCTGGCATTAGAAAAAGAGTAAAAACAAAATAATTAATAAAGAGTATTAGTGCCATCTGAAAAATAGTCTGAGTCCTGGGAAGATTTTCCTGATATCTCTCTGTCATTTGATTTGTTGTCTGCCAAACATAGACCAGCATATCTGTTGACTGTCCAGCACCCAGGGCATGAGTCAATCACTTTTGCTGATAATAAACCAGGTCAGGCATGACATTAAAATAGTTAAGTACTGACACAGTTTCTGCAATAAAGCATATAAAAATAATCTATTTTATTATATTGTATTTGTAAAGTGAGAGTAATTGTCTACTTTTTTTTTTTTTTTTTTTCCAGGGCAAGCACTAGTAAATCTAGTTCTAGCAGTACATTCATATTGAATTTTATAAATCATTGTCAATCCTGCTTCCTTTACGCTCTTAAGATTTCCCACTAAATGTAGTGAAGGTTCTCCATTAATTCAAAAAAGGGAATTTAGGCCAAAATGTAGTTTTACAAGCTGGTTCAGTTATAGTGCTTCTAGACCAAGAGAACATTTCTTCTTTTCAGGGAAAAACCCTTCAAAACCACGAAAGCCAGAAAGACAGATGTTTGTAAGGGTGATAGAAAACCATAAAGCAACTCATCTAAAAAATCTTTTGAGCTGGAAAGTGAAAAGATAGGGAATTGAAGAAAAGGGGCTTTACTATCTCCTTGCTATATTTAGGGTGCAAAAAGGGAGCACACTTGAACTATGTTTATTATTCTAGTGTCAGCTATATCTTTACGAAAAAAACCATCCGAAATTCTTTTTGCCACTTTCTAAACACTGGCGTGTGTGGCATGTTTCTCCCCCCGCGCCCCCAGCCAGCTTCACCACTCCCCCCGCCAAAAACCTGAAAGCTATCACTGGTTGCAAAAGAAGCACGGGAAACCTTTCCAGGCTTTGGAGGCAGGGAGGGAGGCACAGCGAAGCGCTGGGGCGGGCTGCTGCAGCCCCTGCAGCCCCCGGGCCGGGCTGGGCCGGGTGCGGCGAGCAGGCGGGCGCTGCGCGGCTGGGTCGCGCCGCGGGAGATCGGGCGAGGAACGCCGGCCAGAAGGTGGGATCGCGGAGTGCCAGAAAGCTTCTTCAGGTCTCTTCTCCCTGAGGGTGGGTAGTTAGAAGTGCTTTGACAAGGCTTGCTGATTTAACCTTTGCCTGCTTTGCCCTGCCAGGGGTGGCCACTAGATGTCAAGCTCATAATACAATTAGTACATCTGTGCAGTTGACCTTGGCAGCACGGCTTACCACTGTTCCGTTAAGTGTTAACACTGAATTTGAGTGTTAACTAGAGATCCCTCGGAGTTTGCTACATGCTGTACAGCTTATCAAATGCCCATCTAGTTCAGCGCAAGTGTTTACAGTCCTTAAAGTAGGAAAAAGGTTTCCTTTTGTGAAGCCCAGTATCTTGAGCTCCTTAATTAACTCTGCAGGTGCTGCCGTATTTTTATTCCAGATAATCAAAATCGACTCGTCATTCAGCGTTTCAGAAGACCCTTCTCCTGGCGCCATTTGATAGCTTTCTTTTATGATTTTTTTGATGCAATAATGTTCCCAAAGCTGTAAATGATGAAAGCTAAAGGATTTGTCTAGATTCTTATAGCTTTGCTATCCTTGGCAATAATGCAGTGAAAGACCAAAAAAATGGTAAAAGACCAAAACGACTGAGCTGAACAATTGGCATTTAACTGCTCCAGGTTTGCTCTTTCAAGCACTCCTGGTTGTGAATAATTTTACTCAAAGGAGCCCAGAACTCGAAAGTTCAGTTTTGAGATACTTAGGAGATGCAAGATTTGGTCCTCACATCGGCTCCTTTTCTTGCAAGCCTCCAAAACCAAACCTTTCCTCCTTTCTGTGCTTGTTCAGAAAGTGATTTGCTTCATTAATTCATGCAGGGTGTTAAGAGTTGTGTAGTTTAAGATGCAGTTAATGATGCACTTTTCAAGGAAAGTGATGCAGGATGTCTATGGTTCTCCCTCCTTCTACTTTATTTGGTTTGGTTTTTCAAATTTTTTTTCTCATATCAGCCGTGTTAGAAGCATTCACCCCTATTTTATTTTATTTTTTAGGATTCCAAATAAAACTTTATGCATTCCAAATAAAAATTCCTACAGACACCCCCCTTATTTGTACACGAATTCTGCCCAGCCTGAAACTGTTGTACCTGTGCCATAACAGCCAGCCGAGTAGCTGTTTATATGACTTTGAAAAAGATAGCACAGGTCTTACTTAATATGATATCTTGCACAGATATAACAAACAATTTGTGAAGCTTGCATCTGTTCCACATCTGCGTCCCCAGAGAAAGGTGCCAGTGTTTGATATAGTGAAGTGCTTCACTGCACAGATTAGAAACTGCAAATGTTTTAACCAGAGTACAGTTAGTGCCTGTGCCACAGGTGGCTGTTACTTAACAAATTCTGAGATTCAGGCTACTGAATAGATCAAACCGTGCGTGCCAGGTCAGCTCTGGGTTTTGCATAGCAAGAGTGCCCTCCACTGTTCAAATCCATACTAACAGTTTTTGTGGGCTGAGAAAAAGGACAGAAATTTTTTCTTTTGAGTCTGGAATTTCTTCTACATTGTTAAACACAGTAGGGGTCTCTATTTGTCTCCTCCTGTTTCACAGCTTGGGCTCAGTATGTGATAATTCATCTTTCTTTATGGGATTCAAAGCTATCATAAAGAGTTAAAAAGAATTAATTTGCAAGAAAATAAACGTGTTCTAACAATTTAAGAAAACTTTCTTTAACAGCTCTGTGAATTGTAAGAGATGATAGAGCTAAGGAAAAAGTAGTACTGTTCTTATCCAGGATCAATATGTTGCTACAAGGTTACTGTTTCCAAATTAACATAATTTTAAAACAAATTTATGGGGTTTTTTTAGTATATGTTGTTACTTTATTTAATCCACGCTTGGGGAAAAATAAGTATTCTGATGATAGAAGTAGTAAATAATTGTCCTGTATCAGTGCACTAGGCTCAGAGTTTTGTTTGTAATAATGCTTGTTTAAATATACAAAATGCTGTGAGCTGCACTTCGAAATGATTATTGGATTTGCATGTGAGAGCATTTTATACATCTGTCTTCATAGTTAGCAGACATTTTAGCTTTAGCTGGTGCTAACATATGCATTTTTTTCTGAAACTTCTTCACAGTTTCTACACTGCTTCTCAGTGGATTTTTATCTTCCTGAAAGAAATTACTACATTTAGAAAATATTAATTAACTCTCAATTATAGATCTCTGAATGTAGGAAAAAAAACCAATTCACACAACACTCTTCATGCTTTCATTTGTATTATTATGTTCAGTCTAAAAAGAAGCTTCAGAAAATATTTTATTCCCATGTTTGTTGGATTACTTTAAAAGGCAGTTTCCTTTTAATGTTTCAGGAAGGTATCAGCAATTTAAAATATGTGCAAGCCTAAGGAAACGTTGATTCTCTTACTTGATTTTACCCAAGTGTCCTATGAATCACGCATAATTTGAGGATTCCATGACACAGAGTAACAGAAAAACAGAATAGTGAATAATCACAGATACCATTTTACTGTAACAATCCCTATTTAATATAATTGAAAAGGCTCTTTTTAGGTAATTTACTTGTCTGGAACTAGAACTGATTTAAGATGGGACAAAATGAAAAGATTCAGGGGCAAAAATTAAAACCAGTATCTGGTTGGGGCTTTTTCCAGACTGGAAGCAGTTAGTCTTAAAAAAGGGGGCATATAATAAGTAGCATACATTTTAAGAATTAACCTGACTAGCATGTGATGCTTAATTTCCGTCTGTTTCACAAAAGTAGACAGCAACATTTTTGAAGCACCCATTCATTGTATTTTCCTTTCACATCATGCAAGAAGCTCTCCTCTAGCAGAGGCGAAAGATCTATGCCGGCAATAAAAATTCAGAACTAGTAAAGCCAGGTTTACAAATCCTCTGTGTGTGTAATCAGAAAGGACAATTTTTCCTTGACTCTGCACATTTCCCAATGGTGACTAAAGGACCCACGGCACCCTTCGAGCCCTGTCCCTTCCCCTTGGGCACTGAGGAAGCAGGCCAACCCCATCCTCCTTGCTCCTGCCTGTAAAGTGTTTGGTGGGTACATTTAGGATGAAGCCTCCTGGCATCAACCCCTTGTACCCCCTTCACTGAGTCACCAGAGCACCTGAATGGCTTCAGGTATCACCACCCCAAAGTGTCTTTCTCAAAATGCCTTTGTTTGAATTTCTGTGGGCTAATTTTAGGGCCATACCTTGGTGGTGCAAAGTGCCAGTCCTGTTGGAGCCACTGTGGCTCTTGGGCTGGTACCTGCTCAGGAGCTTGCATCGGGTGCCATCTGAGAGATGCTGCCTGAGATTTTTCACCTGTTTTCATAGGGGAAGCTTGATGTGGTGTAATTCATCTTGCATCCCGTAGCAGCTTCAGATTAGTCTGTTAGCTGTTAGACTGCTAATGGGAAAAAGAAAATAACTGAGAGGTTATTAGTGGCTGAGATCCTGACTGTTTGACAAAACTCCCATTCAATACCTTTTGTGTAACTAAGAACTGCAAAATTCAACCCATGTCCATAAGATTAAGCAAGTGCTCGCTTAATTCTGCCAAAGTCCTTGAAAATTTTTACTGTATCACATTCTCACTGTAATAACAATTTTTTTTTTTTTTTCTCTTCAGGAAAATTTAAAAGAAAAAGATTAAGTTCTTCATTACCTAATGGATTCAATCACTTTGTAATAAGTCAGAAAATGAAAACAAGTTATAAAGCATAATAAATAAATATGGAAAAACTCTATGTTTTTCTGCAATAGACATATTCTGTGATTAAAAAAACAGAATAAATTGTAGCTTAATATTTTAGCATTTAAGATTTTTAATATTCTGAATTAATTATTAAATTTTAGTATAGATTTCTGTCATTCATATAGTGACTGAGTTTTAACAAAAAATAAAAACAGCCTTTCATGTAGAATGCTTTTAGGTTTTACTCGCTGTTGAATCCAGTGAGGACTTACACTTCAAAAGCAACAACAAATACAGTTGCACTACAGCCTTAGTGCTTATCATATCACTACTGAAAGAGATGTTAGAAATCATATTTGTGAAATATGGAGGCAATGTCTATTTGTCCAGTACGGATATATATTGCAAAATTTTTATTGGTTGTTATTTTTAATCTTTCTTGTTTTACCCTTGGAAGTGCTTGTCTAGTTTGTACTCTTTCAGTCCTATTAAATTCAGCACTGTTTCAAATGCGAGTAAAGGCTACTCATTTGAGTAGGACTTGTTGGATTGAGACCACAGGCTGTCATTCTGTGAGGCATCTCAGTAGCCTCAGCTTGGTGTGCAGGAAAGTACCATCACCCGTGGCAAAGCAGCATTTACTTTCATGCCATTTGTGTCACCTGCTAGCCTGCCTGTCCAAGGAAGTGAAGCTTTGAGAGAGATTTGTTTGATTTTTTTTTAAAGCCAGAATAATTTATCCTAAATGAAAAGTACTTTGGTGAGATTAATATTATGTCTAATTTGAGGCTGAACTGGGGGAAGAAAACCCCTAGCAACTCTTTGGCATTATTTGAAATATTTCTCTAAAGGAGTCCTTGACTATTTCAAAGCAGATAGATGATGAGGTGAATGAATTCGGATCAGTGATTTGAAAAGTAGTCTCACTATTTTTAAGGTATGGGCATTGAGGGAAGGAGAAATGCAAAACAGAGCTATAGATCCCCACTTCGTACAGGCAGGAGCCTGGTCCCCCTGAGACAGCACGAAACTATTTATTTCATTGAGAGCAGAGCTGAGCACTGATCATCCAAGAAATAACTACACTGCTGCATTCCTCATGTACTTTTTCACAAATTATATTTCAAATGCACACAGCTGTTTCTTTGAGTTTGAGAACAAGTACGCTAGCCTGCTTATTATTTTGAAATGCAGAACAGGTCCACATTGATACTTCCTGGCAGTGGGCACTAGTAGTTAAGGTTGCTTTGGAAAGCTTACATGTTATAGGCACTAGCTTTGATAGGTGGAGATCATGAGACTCTCTTCCAAAGCATAAAATAATATATGCTTTGGTTATAAATGTTCACATTTGAGCTTAGTGATTACTGTACAGTGTCTGAAATAATTAGCTTGCTGGTGTTTGATCAGCTCATTCTAGGTCAGAAGACAGCCATATTTGAATGGCTATATTGCCTGAATCCATCACTAATTACTGAAACCTTTTGTGTGAGGTTTGTTTAGAGAAAGCTCTCCTTAAACAAAAGAATACCAATATATAGATAAAAACTGGAAGGGGAGCTGCAAAGTTAGCAGCTTCCTTAAGAATCAATCCTCCTTTGCAATCACTTAGTTGCAATATTGGAAGTTGTAGTTGTAATAATAATCATCATCATTATCATCATAATCATAACACCAACATCATGCAACTATTACCTGGCCTGCCAGTGTTTGGAAATAAGCACTGGAAAATGTTCCCTTTGAAAGCCTTTGAAGAAACAACATCGCTCTCTGTGTGGTCAGTACAACCAACCAGGGCACTCCATAGGTTCTGAGCAAGGACCAGAGAATCTGTCTCCCCGACTTTTAAAATGTAAATCTGTAACGTAAATAAGGATTTGTTTGAGTTGTCTTAGTTCGGAAAGACTCTGGAGAGGGGCAAGCATGTTGGGTGTTGAATACTCTGCTAGTCTGTACTCTGCATGCTTTCACTTTGCGAGAGCTGGAGCACGCACCAAAAAAGTGGTTTGGAAGCCTGCTTTTTTTATCACTTAACTCACTTTGGGAGGCCTTGGGCTTTTCAACACATGCTTTAGGATACCTGCTGCCAGTATGCACTTTTTCTGTGGTGAATCATGTTTTCTTCTGTGATATTTTTGTAACACAAAGTGATAGCCTTTACAGAAGCATTTACCGTAAGGATTAGCCTAGTATTGTCTAGCAACAGCTATATATTATCGATCTTAACCCAAACAGTGTAACAGGTTCAGCACTTCACGCAGAAGTCTTAAATAACTTTTGACTGTTTTTAAATGCATTTTATTTCTCCCTCCCAAAAGGAAAAAGAAAAAAAGATGGGGAAAAATACAATAGCATTTGAAGAAGTATTTCTTTTAACTCGTAAATACAGTAGAATTTTGAAATTAGAAAATTTTTCATTCAGCTATCATTTCTTAATAGAAAATGCATGTCTGTTACTTAATGGCATATATCACTTGATATATAAATGTATGAGTATGTAGTGGATATAGTGTCGGCATTAAATTTTTTGAAAGGTACAGGAAAATAATAACTTTGAGAGGCTCTTGAAAGCTAGAAAACAGTATTCAGGGCACAGATTTATCACCTTTATCAGACAAAACTCCCTGCTGAAATCTGTAGGGAGTTTTAGCTGAGCAAAGACTGAAAGAACTGACAGGCAATTTTGTCAAAAGCGATTTTATAGTTAATGTTCTGTAAAAATCTCTTTTTTAAAAGCAACTGGAACATCTCGAGATTGCACTTTCCTTTTATTTTCCACTGCTACCTATTTTTTGTAACTGTTTCTGTTGAAATTATAAGTCCTGAATTTCTTGGCAATCTTTTTTTTTTTTTTTTTTTTTTTTTTTTTTTTTTTT
>VZUI01063847.1:0-20000 GCA_013401135.1 Cettia cetti | reverse complement strand
CCAAACCCACTTCTACCTCAGACTTCATCCAATAGTGTGATCTTCCCCAACCCGCTGGTTAGCATTGCCGCAACTGCTAACGCGCTTGATCCTTTGTCTGCCCTTATGAAGCATCGCAAAGGAAAGCCACCAAATGTGTCAGTGTTTGAACCCAAGTCAAGCTCTGAGGATCCCTTTTTTAAACATAAATGCCGATTTTGTGCCAAGGTCTTTGGAAGTGACAGTGCTTTACAAATTCACCTCCGCTCGCATACAGGTGAAAGACCTTTTAAGTGCAACATATGTGGAAACCGCTTTTCCACAAAGGGCAACCTAAAAGTTCATTTTCAGAGGCATAAAGAGAAATACCCTCATATTCAGATGAACCCTTATCCTGTTCCAGAATACCTCGATAATGTGCCCACCTGCTCTGGAATCCCGTATGGGATGTCGCTGCCCCCTGAAAAGCCGGTCACAACGTGGTTAGACAGCAAGCCTGTTTTACCAACAGTCCCGACTTCCATCGGGCTCCAGCTGCCCCCCACTATAGCTGGTGTGAACAGCTACGGAGACTCTCCAAGTATCACTCCTATGAGCAGGTCACCCCAGAGGCCTTCTCCTGCCTCCAGTGAATGCACTTCTCTATCCCCAAGCCTCAACACTTCTGAGTCAGGCGTTCCAGCATCTGCTGAATCCCCTCAGCCCGTTCAGAGCAGCTCATCTCTGACCAAGGCAGAACCTGTCACTCTGCCTCCCACGAGCACACGGCTCGGGGAGCTTTCTGCAGGTGGCCAAGTTTCTGCAGCTTCCACGTCTTCAATTCCTACAGTGGTTACAGACAGCAGTGTTGCAACAAGCCTCCCAAACCCTGTGCTTCCAGCAGTGTCTGACCAGTTTAAGGCAAAGTTTCCATTTGGTGGTCTGCTAGACTCTATGCAAACATCAGAAACCTCAAAACTTCAACAGCTAGTGGAGAACATTGATAAGAAGATGACAGATCCAAATCAATGCGTCATTTGTCACCGCGTGCTTAGCTGTCAGAGTGCTCTCAAGATGCATTACAGAACACATACAGGAGAAAGGCCATTTAAATGCAAAATCTGTGGACGTGCCTTTACTACAAAAGGCAATCTAAAAACACATTTTGGAGTTCATCGAGCAAAGCCACCACTTAGAGTACAGCACTCGTGTCCCATTTGTCAGAAGAAATTTACAAACGCGGTTGTTCTTCAGCAGCACATTCGTATGCATATGGGTGGGCAAATTCCAAACACGCCACTACCAGAGGGCTTCCAGGATGCCATGGACTCAGAGCTTTCCTATGATGAGAAGAATGTTGACACACTGAGCAACTTCGATGATGACATTGATGAAAATTCTATGGAAGAGGACCCGGAACTAAAAGACATGGCAAGTGATTCATCCAAACCCCTTATCTCTTACTCGGGGTCATGTCCTTCTTCACCACCTTCTGTGATCTCTAGTATTGCTGCTTTGGAGAATCAAATGAAAATGATTGATTCTGTCATGAACTGTCAGCAGCTGACCAGTTTAAAATCCATAGAAAATGGATCAGGGGAAAGTGACCATTTGAGCAATGACTCCTCATCAGCCGTTGGTGATCTCGAAAGCCAGAGTGCAGGCAGCCCTGCAATGTCAGAGTCTTCTTCCTCCATGCAAGCTTTGTCTCCTGTGAATAGCAATAGTGAAAGTTTCAGATCAAAGTCCCCCGGTCTCAGTAACCAGGAAGAGCCACAAGAAATACAATTAAAGACAGAAAAACCAGACAGTCCACCACCCACAACTGAAAATGGAGGCGCATTAGATCTGACATCCACCAACCCTGGAAGACCGGTCATCAAAGAGGAGGCTCCTTTTAGTCTGCTGTTCCTGAACAGAGAACGTGGTAAGTTTAAAAGTACTGTTTGTAATATCTGTGGCAAGCCTTTTGCTTGTAAGAGTGCATTGGAAATTCACTACCGCAGCCATACTAAAGAACGTCCATTTGTTTGTACAGTCTGCAGTCGTGGGTGTTCCACTATGGGTAATTTAAAACAGCACTTACTGACGCACAAATTAAAAGAGCTGCCTTCTCAGTTATTTGAACCCAACTTTACTCTAGGTCCCAGCCAAAGTACTCCTAGCCTGGTCACCAGTACAGCACCTACCATGATCAAAATGGAAGTGAATGGTCACAGCAAGCCGATCTCTTTGGGTGAGGTTCCCTCGCTTCCAGCTGGAATCCAGGTTCCTGCTGCACCACAGACAGTGATGAGTCCAGGGATCACCCCTATGCTGGCACCCCCCCCTCGCCGGACTCCCAAGCAGCACAACTGTCAGTCATGCGGGAAGACCTTCTCCTCAGCAAGTGCACTGCAGATACACGAGCGCACCCATACTGGTGAAAAACCATTTGGTTGCACAATCTGTGGTAGAGCTTTTACCACAAAGGGGAATCTTAAGGTAAGAGGCCACATAAAACTGTAAAGGCTTGGGGAGGGGGGCGTTAAAGAGCACTGCTCTTGAACTCAGCAGGTTTTAGTGCTAAGCATTTGTCCCAAAGACAGGTGAGAAGGGAGCTTCAAGGAAATGCTTGCTGTATGGTGGCGGTCATTGTGCTTCCACTGTGTGGAAGATAAGGACTGGAAAGTGGCTGTGCAATGATGCAGACTTTAAAACTGGTTCCAGGTGTACATGCAGGCATGTTGTAGTTCTGACAGGCTTGATGGATCGTCAATGGATCTCTTATGGATCATCAATGCAAAATAACCTTGCTATAAAGCAGAAACACAGAGCTTGCTCTGCTCCTTGGGTGCCCTCCCAATTTCTATTTTCTATTCCACTTTGCAGCCTTTGCAGAGTAGAAAGCCGTTTCTCACAGATTTACAATGGTTTACTGATGGATCCTATTCCTGCTGTTCGGTTAACCATCGGGATGCAGCCTAGGGTAGACAATTTAAGTGTCCTTTTTAAAAATACTAAATTTAGCAAATTAATCAGTGCTTCTGACATGAGATAAAACATAAAAACAGACAGGATGAAAAAAGGAAAAGGGAAAAACCACCAATCTCCTAGTATGAGTAATGCCCTTGGTAATCATCAGCATGTGAGGACCTCCAGCTTGCATGTGAAATTGTCTAACCCAAGAGAGTATGTACCCTTTAGTCTTGCAGTGCTGTTTGTTTTCACTGAGAAGAAGCAAATGCACATTGATAAACTATGGAACTGGGTTTGCTTTGTGTGGGCTGACTGGACCTTAGAACTATGTCTTTACTAGAATTGTTTGGGTTTTTTTTAATGTGAATTAAAAGGCATTTTTTAAAAAAAGCAAGCACTACTGTAAGTAACAGCATTTCAGGCGAGACACCTCACCAGAATGTGCTAACTTGGGGGTGCTTCTTGTGCCTGTTCACTCTGCAGGTTCACATGGGGACTCATATGTGGAATAATGCCCCTGCACGCCGTGGCCGACGCCTCTCTGTGGAAAACCCCATGGCTTTGCTTGGTGGCGATGCTCTCAAGTTCTCTGAGATGTTCCAGAAGGATTTGGCAGCTCGGGCCATGAATGTTGACCCCAATTTTTGGAACCAATATGCTGCAGCTATCACTAACGGACTTGCTATGAAGAACAATGAGATTTCTGTCATACAGAACGGAGGCATTCCTCAGCTCCCAGTAAGTCTAGGTGGAGGCGCCATCCCGCCTCTAAGTAACCTTACCGGTGGCATGGACAAAGCTCGCACGGGCAGCAGCCCTCCCATTGTCAGTCTGGACAAAGCAAGTTCTGAAACAGGAGCCAGTCGTCCATTCACCAGATTTATTGAGGATAATAAAGAGATTGGCATAAATTAAAAGCATTCATTCCGAATAACTGTTGGACCTCTACTCGACACAACACTTGTCCTGTTCCATGTACAGCTTTTGAAGCTAAGCATTAGATTCCTGACCTAAATGCACAGGTTCCCTTTAAAGTTTTATCCATAGCAGAAATACATAACTTTGTGGCTGCTGAAAAGTTTTCTTGCAAGATCTGCATGGTACTTCTTTCAACAGTGAGTTTGACTGTTACTGAGAACTTTGAAACCTTTTAATTTAACAGAAAACAAACAAGTTATGGAATAACTTCATTAGAAACAGAAAGAGGCTAGTCTACATTCACTTTGCTTCTTACAAAACTTACTATCACCTGAGAAAGGGGGGCTTCATACGGCATTTTGTCACACTTATTTGCTGGTTTTGTTCAAATAAGTTAGTAACTTGGACTATGTTTTTAGGAATCTTAATCTTAAATAAGTGATTTAGTACCCCAATGCTGTGTATTATTACAGTATCCTTGTCTGTAGTATTTATAATGTTAAGATTATGCGGGTAACAGACAATATACTAGCCCCAAACTTAAATGAAGCTTTTGTACTGCAAAATACATCTGGCTATGTGATTTTTCTTTTTTCTTTTCCCTTTTTTTTTTTTTTTTAAGCAAGTT
This sequence comes from Cettia cetti, assembly GCA_013401135.1. Lineage (NCBI taxonomy): Eukaryota > Metazoa > Chordata > Aves > Passeriformes > Sylviidae > Cettia > Cettia cetti. Next base: position 15,538 of record VZUI01063847.1, on the reverse strand, counting down.
TTGTTTTACTATGAATAAGTGGTTTCTTTCAATGCAGGCAAAATTGTGAAGTTTTATTGGGAAAGACAGCATGCTTTTCATGTGCAAGTACCTGTCAGTAACAAACCTTTTTTTATTTAAATATTTGTAGCTGCTATGTGGACAGTTGTTCTATTAAATGAAAAAAAAAAAAAAAAAAAGTAGTGTGGATATTAGCTCTATGGTTGGAAAACAAGTTACAGACAAACCTTAGGATCATAAATTATTCACAACATTATAAACAGTTGTGAGTAAGTACTCCGTGTTATCAAAGCTGTACAATAAAAAGGTAATGTTTGTATAATGTGGTTGCAAACTCTTAATTTATACTATTGCACTTTTAGTATTTTGTATTAGGGAGGTTTGTCTATAATTTGAAACTGAACAAAGATGTAAACTATTTTATAAATAGTACTTAGACTTAAGGGATAAGGAGGAGGACCCTTTTGCAGTTTCTTGTTTTGTTTTAAGCTTAAACAATGAGAGATCTCATTTCAACTAAGCAGAAAATTGCAGAGACTTGGCAGATCCTTAGGAAATATGGGGACTGCTGTTTCTTAAATGGAAACGATTCATTTAACTTTTCTATGACGCCCACATAAAAGCGTGACCACCCCTGACAGAATTCTGATACATTTATCTTAGGAGTGTGATATTAATACAAGTCTAGGATAGAGGAAGAAGAACATATGTAGGTTTAATTTTCCTGTAATCTGTTCGGTCTCTTTCACATATAACCATGAGAAAGATGCTCACTGCCTAATAACAGTGGGAGCAAAAAAAGAACTTTTGGGCAGTGTGAGCAGTAGTAACACACAAATGCTCAGTATTTATTTCCAACTGTCTAATTATCTTTTCAGATTGCTTCAAAGCACAATGTACTCTGATTAATCAAATATAATTTTACATTGATTGCATTGTTGGAATTACGCTGAGTAAACAAAAGGAATAGTTCCACTCATAAGTTAAGCGGGGGATGCTGAGGAGACTGGGGCTTAATCAAAACTTGAACAGTAAATGTTTTGTGTACTACCTCATTTTTGTGCATTACAAGCATGGTGGAGTTGACACTCTGAACTTCCGTCCAGCAGAATTGCTTGAGGGACATTATGGGTAGCTGGGTAACAGCGCAAGGAGTTTTATGCCCCTGAAGAACAAATCAGACAGTGAGGTCTTCTCAGTAGAGACTGAAAAATAGGACAATCTTTCTTATAAAACAGAAACCATTACTGTAAGAGGATGGACTATTTCTGCCATCATGTAATGAAGTGAAAAGAGGTTCAAAGACTTATCAGCTGTTTGTTTCTATTGGAAATGAACAATGAACTTTACAGCTCCATTTTTTACAGTGATGAGATAGTGATATATAGATATAAATATATATCTATATCTGAGCAAAATTATATATCTATAACACCTCTACAATATAACATAATTTTTTTGCCACAGTGTGTGGGTGGTTAGGGGTGTTCCCAAGCATTACAGAAAAAGAAAACTGAGGTGGCTTAATGTTGCTGTATTTCAGCAATTGAATGTTTTTATTTATCTGTGTAATTTTTGGTGTGACTTTTTTTTTTGTTAGTATTTGGTACCATGTAGTGTTTTCTCTATTCCCTAAATAATGTGTATAACTTAAAAAAAAAAAAAAAAAAAAAAAAAAAAAAAAAAAAAAAAAGAAAGAAAGAAAAATAGAGAAGAAAAAATGAAAAAGGAAAAAGAGAGGAAAAAAAATATGTAAAGTGTTGTAAATAAGATGGTTGATGATGGTACAGTAAGACTGACCCCATTTTGTATTCAGGGTTAGGCGATTCCTCTCTGCATGGTGAAGAGAGACACTATTTTTATACTGTGATACCATGTAGGGCTAGGAGCCTCCCTGAAACAGCTGGGAATTGTTACCTAGATCCAATATTTTTTATTATTAAATCTTGTTGGCTTGACACATCTACTGATTGAAATGGATGTCTTAGTCTAGGTTACTATTTTTGTCATATGGAATTGAATAAAATGCAGGATGTAATATTATTTCTGAATTGCGTTCCTTGATTACTCTAATAACAGAACAAGATATGAGACTAAGGTCACTTGTGGTAGATTGGTGTCAATGACTTCTAATCGTTGCATCTGAAAATCAGAGGAAGGTTGACACCGTATATTCAAATGTTTTTCTAATTTATATTAACAGTGCAAAAGGATAGAATCATTAAAATATCTTTTCCAATGAAAAAAAAATTTAAGAGCATTTATCCCAAGGTAGTAGAACAAAAAAAGGCACAAAAAATTATTTTGTAGAGGGGAAAACAGACTTTGGAATGACTACTGTTTCAAATTGACTGCTTTCTGAACATTTATCCTGTACTGTCTAATGAAAAAACCTCCTTTTCAGGTTGTTCAAACATCTGCCTAATATTCACAATACACTGCATGATAAAATTTATGAACAAATTTATCAGGAGCAGTTCAAATTCTAAAATACAAAAAGGAAAAAAAAAGACAACTCGCATCCGTTCATTCCAAATGACATAACCTATACGTTTAAACCCATGGTTTTGTTTTGTCTTTTTTTCCTATAATCTCAATTATCAAAGCATGTCTAACTTTAACCAAATTTTTTTTTCACATTGATTTAAATGAAAATATTTACATTCTTAAGGTTAGGCATGTGGTTAAGTATCTCCTGCAAAAAAGCTGTATGTTTGAGTAAACTCCAAGCTGTTATATTCCGATGGTGAATGCTTGCTGCATTTAAAACAGACAAAAGATAAATAAAAGAGAAAAATCTGTATTAATCATTTTTCAGTGGCCTTGTTATGCAGATACTGTGTTTTATTAGACAAACCCAAAGAAGGTATGAGTTTCCTCAGGTGACCCAACAACAATGATAGATTTGTGCTTTTCTTCCTCCATGCACGTCCCCGAGTCTTGCTGAGAGAAAACATGATATGCAAAAGAGAAGAAAAGCAAAGGAGAGCTGATAGCTATGGTTCTGTTCAAAACACAAGAGGAAAATTACCTGCTTTCCCCTCTCCCCCCCACAAAAAGGATGAAAGCAGAATGGTATCTATTTTTAAATATGTATGGGTTATTTTTTTTATCATATGAAGACATTAAATAATAAAATATACTACACAGATGAAAATGGTCAATGTCTGTTGAATTACAGATGTTTAAGAATATAGCTATGTAGGAACTCTATATATGATCAGAAAAAATTGCCTGTTATGATTTCTTAAGGGGAGTGTTCCAGCAAGGCTTTCAAATTTTCATTTCCATTTTTTCCCAGGAGTTATTAGAAAGAGAGCATTTATTAAATGATTGAAATAACTTAATTAATTATTTGAAATAACTTATTTTTTACCAAATTTTTTATTTTTCATTTTGTATTTATTAGCCCTCAGTATATTACCTGTTTTGTTCTTTCTCTTTCAGCAAATACTTTGTTTTCCTAAAGCTGCATTTGTGCTGTATTTGTGTTGCCTTTAATTTACTTCTCTGCATGTGCTCTGTCATTTGGAAGATACTGTGGTTTATTTTTTTCCTTTTTCTCTAATTCTGCAGAGGTCAAAAGAGCTGCCTGTTTTTAACGTCTATGTGTAACACTAGCATAATGAGTGATGAAGTCTTCAGTGATGTGATCAGGTATGTGCATAGTTCACAGGATTTGCTGACAAACATGCCATTCACATTCGTTCCTTCAGATGAAGGCGTGAAGCTCGGTAGTGTTGCTGGTAGAGGGCAGCCACAGATGAGCAGGAAGATGGAAGTCCTGATCCTAATTTCACTCTGCCTGCTTTTACACCACTGAAGCTCTACGGCCTTTAGTGCAGATGCTCCAGGTTTATTCTGGTGCTTCCAGAGGGACTGCTTCCAGGTTCAGATGTCTTGCTTTTCTTTCTGTCACATTTTCAAAACAATGGCTAGCTATACAGTATTTTAAAGTATGTCTAAGCAAAGGCATTCCAGACTTTATTTTTAAAAAGAGGGAAAAGAGAATACATATATTTTAGTATATTCCACAGGATTATCCCAGTTTTAAAGGAGATCCTGAAAGCTGAATCAAAAAAAAAAAAATGGCTGTGCCCCTTAATATATAATTTGATGTCATCATACAACTATTTAGAGTATTCGCATGAGTAAAAGAACCTGTAATTTTTATGCATAAAAGTAAAAGAATGGAGACTTTTGCTACAGCTCTGCTGCACAAGGTATGTGCTCACAGGGAAATGCCTTCCCTTTGCAGATATGAAAAGTATCAGCAGATTTATGGAAAGAAAAATACATGTTTGTGCATGCCACAGGACCAATGTATAGTACCTTATTTTTTCAGAGGGAGAATGTCTCAATCAATTGACAAAGTGACAAATATGAAAGCCAACAGCTTTGGTCTGTGCCACTGACATTTTTAAAAATGTGGGCAACTTCTTTATTAGACCAATATTTTGCTTAAGAACAATGTACTTCTGGGGTCTCTTGGAGTTGGAAATCAGACCTCTGGGAACCCCCTTGCAGCATCAGCTAGCACCTTGTAGTGTTGGGATGAGTTTCCCCATAACTAAGACGGGGTGACACTTTCATACCTACCTCACAGGGGTGTTGTGAGGAATAGTTTTAAGTTTGTACAGTCTTTCAAAGATGGAAAATGCTTGGTATTATCACTGATTTTAGAGACTTTACAGTACATGTACTATTATTTATTATTTGTACTCCAGTAGTACCTATGAACTCCAGTCAGAACTGAGAGGCCTTATCCTAAATGTTGTACATTCACCTAGTTGGGACTGATACAAAATTTTACTCAGTAACATTTTTCAATGGAGATATTTCATTATCAAATGCCTATTTGATTACTATAGGGTTTAATTCAATTATTTAGGTGTTCAAATTGATTATCAGTTTTAGGCTATAGCAGAGAATTTTCTGGTATCACATTTTGTTTTGACCTTGTATTAATTTTCAGAAAAAGTGCACCAACTTTCTACGGATACAGTACAATCAAATCTTGCCATCAGTGGAATTCTACTGTACTTTTTGCTATTAAAGCTAAACATCAAAATACATGTGTGTGTATACATTATTATACACCAATATATAATATATATACCTATAAATGTGTATGTTTAAAATTTTTTAGCTGCTTAGATTAATTTCAAACTGTGTGTGGCATATTTTGCTTAAGCATTGCCTATTTCAGATGCATCTTAAACATCATTAAATGGTGTTGGCTCTCAGTAAAGATATAAAAACTGGAAAACATGACAAAAAAATTGTTGCTATCATATTTATGAAGGCTTGTAAGGAAAGTGTCTAAGTCTCGAATGTATTAAAAAAACCTTCAGTAATTCATAAAGTCTTTACTTAGATTATGTTGAAATAAACTACTATATCAGAATGAGATCACTGTATATAAGTATGTTAAAATGAATAAATAATTCCAAAGGTAATGCTTGCTATCATTTGGATGTTGAACAGAAAGTAATTTGTTTCCCAGATTGGCAAACTATAGCTAATATTTTTTTACAACTATCTGATTTACAGTACTGTGTTAAGCAGCCTCTTTAGCATCGGGTCATGTGCTAAATATATTGGCTCGATTAATTCTATTGATAGTCTTGGTTTTTTTATTTGATTGTAAGTAAAGTTTTTGGTTTAGTTTTGATTGAATTGTCATCAGTGATGTTTCTCTCACTGATTTCACTCAGGCACATCATGGAGTAAACGTATGAGCAGAAGTGGGTGAATCTAGGCTAAAGAATGTCTCTTTTCCTTCTGGATATTACTGACATCTCCATCACCCCATTCCATGCTGGTTACCAGCCAACATGTCATAAGTTGTTGTCTTCCTTGTGTGTTGATTCACACTTGTGGCTCAGCCAATTTTGTTGAACACTTGGAACTTGTTCTGCTACAATGCACACTTCATATGGGACCTATAGATACACGGCATAAGTATCATATTTAAGACAGGCTGCTGGTGGAGTAAGTAAGTGAACACCTCTGCTGGAAGTTGTATGTCATTACTGTTGTGTGTGGTGAATAAAATGGGCACATTAAAGGATGTGGTTATCAGGAGGTTTCTATCACTTTATACTCTCAATAATGTGCTTGCTATAGGAAGATTGGTTTGGTTTTTGCTTTTTTAAACAATTGTTGTAAGAGCAGTTATGAACAGATACCTTAAAAAGGGGAATGTACATTTTCAAGTAGGCGTCTTGTGGGCAGAACTTGATTTAGACCTACCTTTTTTCTGCCCATTTTTATTAAATGACTTTTCCCAACCTAGTCTTCTAGATAATTTAGTCCTTCACTGAACTGAAATTTAGGTTTCAGTCTGTCATTATCCCATTCCAAACAGGCTTACTAAAACCAAAGGGCTTTATACTAAGACATTAGCTAATGCATCTAATGGGTAGCAGAATCCATTTCCCTGTGCACTTTTGAAATTTTTCTTAAAAGAAAATTCAGTTAAATCTTCAAACAGTGTCTTATGTATCTTGTGTCATTGAAAGTGATATCTATTCCAATATTTGGCAACAGTTTGGGCCACTCTGTAGTACTTTCTTTACATTGGGTAGCCCAGTTCTCCACAGATTCCCTCAGGTAATGTTATGATACATGCCAACCAGTATTACACATTAAATGGATTTTTTTCAATGTCTTATCTTGCAATTTATTACAATAGCTGTAATTCCAGCCTCACAGAAAGTAGAGTCAATGAGCCTGGTAGTCTCTGCAGCCTACATATTTCCTCTTCTACAAGCCCTACTATCTTCATGAAGCAGTTTGTCAGTATTTCCTCTGTGATAATGTGTCTTCTGATTCTTTTCAGCAAAGTAATGCTGCTATGTCCCTTTCTTTGGTTTCAGTGTTTTTCTGTACACGGCCATGTTCTGTTCTTCACATGTTTTCTTTTAAGGTAGTGTTAGGTTTGCCCAGTACACACATCTGTCCTTGTATTATGTTGAGATTAATTTATTTTTTGATTTTGGGGCCAGGCCATATTGTCCCTACTCATATCTCTACCTAATTCCAATTAATTTCTTTAGCTGGGGCTAAGAATAGAAGATACTACACAATGAAGCAAAATTCAGCACCCTGAAACTTTGAAAAATTTAAAAATGTTTGTCCAGCTGGGGTTACTGCACACTCACATGTTGAACACTTGAGTTTATTAACTTCAGCTTTTGGGCCTGATATACATACAACTAGTTCCACTCTTACTTCCTTTATGTCTAGCAACTCTTTTAGGCTAACCCTAGTTTTCCATACTTTTTAAAAATAGCAGTATATTACTTTTCCCAAAAACCTGTGTCAAAACCCCATTCATTTAGTGCCTAATGTTTTCTATGCAGCAAGCAAATTGTAACAAGGAGTAATCAAATTTTGCTATTATTTCAATGGAACAATTCACATATAGTGCTGAAATGGAAGTAAAGCTCAGATGAGTACAATAAGTACTTCTTCACAAGCATCCTTATAAGTAGCTTTACCTCTATATCCTTACTGCTGAATTAGAGAAAAACAAAGAGATCACAGACTGTACGATAAGCAACCAACATAAAGATCATGGCAATAGTAGTGTTAAGCACAAACACAGGCACAGTAACAGAATTAAACACAATAGAAAATATAAGAATTTAATATTCTAGATTTTTAAAATATACATCATAAGGAAACAGAACCATACCTCTATGGAATTAACAATCATAATTTTTATTTCATTGCAAGGATTGACTTACCTGAAGTCAAGAGCATGTGAGGGAAGCCAAGCAGCATGCCTCTGGGTTCAGCTTCTTGTTAGACTCAGGAAACACTTATTCAAGTTCAGTTGTTAAGGCTGGGGATCTCCTGAAACCAGAAATACCACCTTGTCAATGTTAGTGTGTATCAATGTTGCAAGTAAATTTCCAGCTTACCCATATTACACAGTCTTAGAAAAAGTGGGATATTTTATTACTTCTAAAGCTTACCATAGGGCTCCAAAAGAGGGATGAAAATGACCCATAGCACATTCTGATAAGTGCAGCTGTAAGAAGGCTCACCTTTTTTACTGGGCACAGATATTCTAATTTCCACAGGATCACTCCTGATTTACACTGGTATGGGCAAAAAGGCTGTAGTGACTGTATCATCCCTTTTTAATCAGAGCAAGACACCTGTCTCTTTTCCTAAAGCATAAATTTTTCAGTGCATTTTTTTGTGGTATAAATCACAGTACACACTGGAACAAGCATGGGATAATCATATCCATACTTCAGAATGTCTCAGACCTGTTCCCATTCTAGAGGCCACCTGAACCAGCAGAAGCTGCATCTATATAATTTCAAACTCTTTCACTCTCTTGGAAGAGGGAAGTCACATCCAAAGGGAATATTGAGATTTGCCCTTGCCCCCCAGGTCCCACCTGGAATTGGAGTTTGTCTCTCAGCCTGTGTCAAAATTCCTGTGAATATGTTGCAGTCTGATAGGGCAATTCCTGGCTGCCTGCCGTGGTCTTGGTCAGCTCAATGAGACCATTAAAGCCTGTGAGGACAAATATTTCTTTCCCTGAGGAGCAAAATGCGCTTTTAGGTGGGGTAATTTTCTCTCCTGTTTTTATGTAGCTGTGCCTCTGAAGTAACTGGAATGGACTCTGTCAGACCACTCTGTTCGGCATCTTTCTCTCTTGCTATTAGGAATTTGACTCATTGTATGTGATTTCATAGGTCACATCTCATGCTCCTGGGAAGCTGGGCTTCTTCCACCAGCTCCTATGGGCAAAAAGTAAATCGCTCCATGTAGGTTTTCCAAGGGGATTCTCCAGATTCAGTGAAGCTGCCGGAACATCTTTTAGCACCTGTTTATTCATTATTTTATCTAGGTATGTTATCTAGCCCACTCTTATTCCAGCATAAGACTGTTATTCAGGAATAATATTTCCTGAATACTTGTGTAGACAGAGTAGTCCCTTAAGTAATGAGTTCAATTAGGCTAAGATACACTATGCAGCAATTCAATAACAAAAGTCCTGGGAGGTAGAGGGGAGAAGAGGCTTGCCAATTGCTTACACACAGTATGCTGGATGACAACTAAAGACTCCGTGCTGTGGCATATTTGGCACATGCTGGCCTCCAGTTATGCCTAGCAACTCCCGAGGTTTCAGCAGTTCCTTACTAAGGTTTTAATCAAGGAAAAAAAGTAGCATGGTGTGCAAATTAGCAAGACAACAGGCTCCATTTGAAATCTCTTTGGGGATGTTCATTCTTACAGAATACCAGCATCCAAGAAAATCAATTTATCTTCCATTTTTGCCTAAAAAAAATGTCAATAGACAGTTTAATTTACCAATTCACTACCCTGAGCACAGAGTATTTGGTTCAGAACTGTAACTTAAAAAAGACTACTTTCAAAACTTGAAATGCAAAAAATTTGACAGATTTGAATCAGGAATTACAATGGATTCAGCATTTGGTCTGCATTTCTCATTTCCATTGTTAAACATTTAAACATTTAAACATTTATTCTAAGAAGATCAGTTAGCTGCATTTTAAATGGGCTAAACATTCTACCATGTTCTTGAAATAACATACCTCCACGATACATTCTTATAAAGAATAATGCACAGATTATAGAGAATGTATTATAGAGAATATATAATTCTATATAATACAATGTATTATAGAGAATAATAGATTGCAAAAATGCCTAGAAATCTTCTTTGGCTCTGCTTGTAGTCTAGTGAGATTACACTTCTCAGTTTCCACTTCAAGTTTCTTTTGAGGAGCCTGCCTTGTAAATGTTGCTCATTTTTAGAGGAAATTCCTGCAAGATTTAAAACCTACTTCAAGTCATTATAATGACTATTCAAATGAAAACAAAACCCAGAACCTAGCAACACTACATGAAAATAATATGGAATTGAAGGATTCTATGCCAATACCTTTGAGTCATCTGTTTTTCAATTCCTGGTTTTGTGACAGCAATGCAATTCTGCCTGCCAGAGCATTATGCATTCTTCTGCAGTTTCTGAGGGGGTGACTGCCAGTCAAACCTCGACTGCTGCTGGGGTTAAGTCTTCAGAGGCTTGAGATGTTGAAGGATATTTCTTAGCATTGATTTTTATGGAGAAGGCTAAAATGTAAAGTTTCACTCAAATGCTTCAAATGAATTACCTTATTATAGTTGTCTTGAGCCACAGAAGCAAATTACATAAGACCCAAAAGCAGATTTCAGGTGCTGAAATCATGCCATGGCTTTAGAATCTGTGCTGATATGCCATTCATGGTCTACAAAGGTCAGAACTTGCCTACTGGGTTAGGATTCTTGAGCCATACCATACCTGATAGCTGATTGACCCAGTAAAAGCAAGACCCTAATGGAGTATTGGAAAACGGAAAAAAAGCCCCTGTTTCTCTACTGCAAGACAGAGATTTGACTGTTCTCCTGAGCACTTTGATTTGATGTACTGCAGTTTTCATGATTAGAGCATTACACTAGAGCTGAAACTCTGCCAGGGATTTTAATATAGATTTTTCTGTGCTTTGTTTTTAACTCATCTATATGCCAGTTCATTAACTTGAGGTAAGCTTTTCTCAGCTTGTATTTGACTTCTGCTATCATTATTCTCATAATTGGCTTCTGTCCGTGCTATTTTGTACACTGGTAAGTTGTACTGTTCTGTTCCCAGGATGTATTACTCAATAACTAGTTGTAATGTAACTGAAAGCATTCAGAGAAATCACAAATACCCATCATATTGCTGGCTTTATTTGTTAACATCTCAGATACTGTACTGCTTTAAATTCTTACCTTTGGCTGAAAAGGGTAGATTTGTCTCTATTTATTTTTTTTCTTTCCATGTACACCTATAAGTAGGGCCACTAAAATGACCATGTCATGTATTTGGTAGCTGGTTCTCTGTTCTAAAATCAAACTCACACTAGCTAGTGCCTGAATCTGAAGTTTGTATTTCTGCCAGAGTGGTATAAGTACATTATATAGTCCTCCATGGGTTATTTTGTGGTTTATATGTAGGAACTGGGATGACAGGTTTTCCTCTCAGAATGATTCAGAGATTTTAGTCACTTATTAAAACGTTGCTACCAAAAGTGACCAGAAAATGTTGTTTTAAGTTGCAGCAAAAGCTGGAGGCAATAACTGGCATAAAGTCATGCAGGCAGCTTTACTACAGCACAGAAGTAACTGAGCAGAAGACAAGAAATTTGCTCAGGGGAAGGAAGGAAGGAAGGAAGGAAAGGAAGGAAGGAAAGGAAGGAAAGGAAGGAAAGGAAGGAAAGAAGGAAATGCACAGTGCATATATATTTTGTGCAGACTGCAGGCTTTCCATTAACTGTTTGATTTTGCTTATATGCCTTCAGACAAATCTTATTCACAATTTATCCCTTGTCTTCAGTATTTCACACTCTGAAAATCACTCATTTTTAATTATCAGCCCTGTTTTTGCTTCAATGTCAAACTTTAAAGCTCTAATTGCTCTACTGACTGCTATATATGTTTTCCTACTGCAAGCTGCGTAGTACAGGAACATATTCCATGGGCCCATTCTGAATATATAAAATGCATCTCAGCTAAACAACGCTCTTACCTAGGATCATCACCAGCACTTCAGGACCCATTGCCTGTGTTCTGATATCATAAAATTCGCCTTTTAGCCCTTCTGGAGGCTCAACTGTTGCTGCAACTGTAGTAGACTGTGTATCGCTGTTGATGGATGTGTTGTAATCTGGCTTTATTTTCTCTGGCTTTATTCTCTTTGGAAGAATCTGGGTGGACTTTCTGAAGAAAATTCTTGAAATGTTGCTGAACAGATTCTGGGAGAGGCAGAGAATGGGCGGACCACTGGAGTCCAGCAGAACCATATCTGCTCAGTTTGTATCTTTCAGAGACCAAAAGGCTGAAAGAAAGGCTTAAAAGCAGACATCCATGCCTGAGGGGTGATTGAAAAAATATCACGGGGGTGTGGGAAACTCAGCAGACCTTTCTGCTTCTCAGTTAGTAACTGGCTGGGATGATGGTCACACCTAAAAGGCTGTTGTAGGCAGAGAATTGAATGTAACAGTTGATTTTGTTCTCTCTAGCTCCTCTAAGAATATTTTTTTACTTAAAAGCTTGTTGTTCAAATAAGATCTTTTATTCAAATAAAAATTAGCTTTCCTGAGCTAGGTTGGGGAAGATACTTTGGAGGAGGAGGTCTGTGCCAAAGCTGTAGTTGAAATAGAGTCTCATGTTCTTCTCCATACGTTCAACATAACAGCTTTCTTAGGCCACCACCAGCTCTAATAAATGCTCTCCTCCCTCATTCACTCAGCCAGGGTACAAAAACAGTTTCTGAACTGTTTTGACCTTCTGCAGGTCCAAGTGTCTGACCATGCAGGGTAAAATGATGAGGAAGGCTTGCGTATGTCCTGGAGAACAGGGTGGTAAAGGAGGTCTGAGGTAGCAAAGCAAATGGTAAGGAATGTCTATCTCCATCAGTTGGCATGGCCCATGCTTGGGCAGGAGGTGAAGGCATATCTTCCAATACACAGCTCATTGCAGTTAACTGCCTTCAGGCTGATTCCTGACTTTCCAAAATTGTTTCAAACTAATCAGGAAATATCAACCGATGGGGAGCAAGGCTTTCCACTCCTATGGATCTTCTTCCCACGCAGAATGGACTGTAACTGAGCCCATGGTTGCATTTGCTTTTATATAGTGCCAAATGCAATTTAAAATAGTGATCACATACATAGCTGAGAAGGGGGGAGCAGGATGTTGGGGGAAGCTCATACCTGTCACCTCTAAGTCTCCCTGGATCTGGATTAGTTTGCGTTAGAGGCATAATTCATATTGCTGTTACTCCCTGCTAGATGAAGTAGCAGGAATTTTAAAAAGGTTGAAATTGGAAGAAATGAAAATATTCATTCTGGACAGAAAAAGTGGGTTTACTTATGGGCCTTGGTCAGCCCTGTTTTTGCACATATTGCAATCATATTTTCTACCTGTATTCAAATCACAATGATAGATTTTAAAAATGTATTTAAAGAAAGAGCAAATAACTGTTTAAGTACCCCATTTTTGAAACACCTGTATTCTCTACAATGATGAATTTTGTTTTCCTATGTCACTAACATCTGAATTCAGCTGCCTGGGTTTTGCTTTCTTCTGTATCTCTTGCTTATGCCACTTTTAGGATCTATCTGCCTACCTAACACTAGTGAGCTCCTGAACATGTGCACATTTTCAACTCTCTTCCCCCACCTTTTTTTCCCCCTTTAGTTACTACCATGGTTTGTGAATCATTATAACTCCACTTCTGCTGGTTTAATTAAATTTACCTATGGAAAACAAAGACATGAGATCTGGCAGTCAGGGAGCTCAGGGACACAAGGTGGTCTGTTACTGAATAAAGTGATGCTTGAGAGGTGCTATTCTTTATGCATCATCATGATCATCAGATAAGGAAGAATCATATGACACATTTCGAGAATGCTTTGAGGAAAGTGAAATTCTAATCCTTTCCCAACATAATCATAATGATGTAAATGTATCCCTTTATGTGGTGTAAAATTGATTTTTCCTTCCTGTTAACAGCTGTACAATTTCTGTTCTGCATATTTTTCTTCAAAACCACCTGGTTCCCTCTGAGTACATTGTTGTTCTTTCCCTCATCCCTTCTTTAAGCTCATTCATTTTTCATTTATTTTATTTGCCACCCTGACCCTTGGTAAGGTTTAAATAATTATTCAGCAGTTGTGCACTGTTGAATTACCCGTCTTTTGTTCCGTGGTCTATTTTGTTGGTGGTGTACTCCATAGATGCCTTTGACTCAATTATCGCTGATATTGTTAATCTCTGGGCTACTCAAGATGAATTCCCAAACTGTATAAAGATGACATTGGTCTTTTCTATTCTTAAAAGACCAATTCTTTTGACAGAAATCCAGGAAACTTCAATCTGTGAATGAATAAGGTAAAAAGGACAGAGCAATGATGCGATACTTTTTATCACACTGACATTGTAACTTGATTCTATTATAACTTCTCTTAGGAATCTGATATCCTAGTCCAATAAAAAGTATGGCAGCCTTTATATTATGTAACAAAAATCTAGCTTGTTCACATACACTGCTGGACCTTAGCTGTCAGAATGTGGTCAAAGGAGTGCACAGGGCTGTGCTCTGTTCTCAGAAATAACTTGTGTGCTTAGAAACATAAGGAGTCCCAGAGATGTCCAATGACACAACGAAATTTTACTGATTTACCATCTTGATAGGGAAGGGGGCAAACTATTGTTCTGCTGAGTTCTCACGGGAAGGCAGGTGTGCTGAAATAGGTGTCTCACAAGCTCACTGGACTTTTCCAGCCCTTGAACAGAAGCAAAGCCTAAGGTTTGCTTTAGAGGCTTAGTGAAAGGCCTCAACATATATTTGGGCATACGTGCTTGGATCAAAAATGCCAAGAGCAGCACCCAACAGGACCTCAGGGGATGTGATCACCCATAAATACCACCTGCTTTCAGCAACAAATGCACTGTAATAATTTAACACTATAAAGCTAAAGCACATGAAAATTAGGTAAAAGGAGAATTTCTCCATTTAGTCCCTGATGTCATGGATTTAATACTATAATATTAATGCTAATGTGAATGTTAATAACTTAAGCCCAACTCTCACTTTTCTCCTGCTTTTCTGGCCCTCCACTCCTCAACCTCCCCACAGACATGATTCCTGCCTTTTCTGTGTTTGCCTGCCACATCTCTCCCTAATCCTTGTCTGCTAACTCACGTCCCCCTAAGCTCTGACACTATATTCAAACCTCACATCTGCTTTTATACTGGAATATCTCATTCCCTTGGCTCCAGTCACACTAGTCCGGCAGAAGTCAGTTCCTTGGACCAAGATCCATTCCAGTTGCAGAGCTTCCCACTGGATCTTCTGAGTGAACTAGTTATGGCTTTAGCCTGATTAGGTGGCTCAGATAGGACTTAGATACATGGCATGAAGGAGATTATTCAAAAAGGAGGATTAGACAGATAATAGCTAAATTGGCAGGAAGACTAATCCTGTGCATGTGCAAGAGGGACAACTTAGTTGTCAAGGGACCTTTCCCTCTCTCTGTGTGGCTTCTGGTATAAGATGGGTGGAGAGGCCTGCAAGGCAAGATGGGTGTATGCAAGCAAAGGAAGTTTAGGTGCAGCTCCAACAGTTCTGAGTCCCACTGTTGGCTTTCACAGCACTCCTAAAATGGGACTGGGCCTAACCATTTAGAGAAGGATACAGATCTGGACTAAGAGCCATCAATCAACTTTAAGGATTTAAAAATTAAATTTGTATGTAACATAGATATGTATCCATATGACCTCATAAGATACATTATGTCTCTACAGCTGTTACAGCTGTCTGAAAAAAATTTACTAGGCTACTATAAAATAGCTATTTCCAATGCAGGTGCAAAAACAGCCAGGGACTCCTCTTCTCTTCTCTTCTCTTCTCTTCTCTTCTCTTCTCTTCTCTTCTCTTCTCTTCTCTTCTCTTCTCTTCTCT
>VZUI01063845.1:0-32776 GCA_013401135.1 Cettia cetti | reverse complement strand
CGCGGGGACCGTCCCGTTCCGCTCCGCCCCGCGCTGCGGCAGCGGCCCCGCCGGCCGGGCGGGCCGGGGGCGGTGGCGGCGGGGAGGGGCGCCGGGACAGACCCGCGGGTGCGTGGGCAGGTGTTGCACACGTACGTGTGTGTGTTCGCGCGTGTCGGCGCCCACACGGCCGGGAAAGGACACCGCGGGAGCTCCGTGCACGTGTGTGCGCACGGACAGAGCCCGCACCTAACGCACAGACAGAAGAGCTCTGTGGTCATGTGTAAGGAAGAACACGATAGCATTTAAGTGCATGTGCGTATAATGTATTTGCACCTACCTGCCTAAACACATAATCACATATATAATGCCTGTAAAAATCGATATATAAACACGGTTAAAAATAGTTGTAAGTGCATGTGCACATGCATTTTGGTATTTGGTGTGTTGGGAATGATGGGACAATCTTGCTTTCTTCAGTACAGCAGATATATATATATCCTGTCCCTCTTACACCTGCTCCTCTCCAGACCAAGTAGGTCTGTCCTCCTGGGACTCTAGCACAGGAAGTAGCAGCTGATTCCCAAAGTCTTTACCCCACCATCTTCTTTACCTTCACAGACTGGAAAAGAAAAAAAAAAAAAAAATACAATAAATGCTTTGAATTGGGGAATAGGGAAGGCAGGCCCCAAAGCGTGATTACATCTGTTGTGCGGAGGATGTAAAGCAATAAGCAGTGTGTGCAAATAGCAGCATTATATTCCACACATTATATAACACATTTCCCGGTGGAGGATCTGGAGGTGGATCTCCTCTTGCCTTCCTGAAGACTCCATAGAGCAATGTCAGGAGATAGTGGCAGAGTGGACCTGTGTGTGACAGCCAGTGCTTCTCCATCGGGCTGCTTTGAACAGGGAGAAGATGAAGGGCTGTGAGCAAACTGTCAGTGATGGCCTGGGAGCCCCAGGTGCCACAACACTGTCCTTGTTTGCTCCTGTCCTCTGTCCTGTTGACTGTGCCAATCCAACAGCGTGATAACCCTTGAAGTTGCTCTGATCCCTTCCTGTGTGCAGATACCCAGCTGGGTCTGTTGCAGGAGAGGCATTTGCTAAACTCCCTGTCCCTGAGAAGATCTGTGTTGTGAAGTACTGTTGACAGAGTATTTTCCTGGAGGTCAGACATCCAGGCGAATGTGAAGTGGGTGGAGGCTGAAGTGTCAAAGATTGTTCTGTTCATCCCATATTCATCTCTTACCTCCTACATTTGCCTGAGCAGTTGAAGAGCCTCCAGTTTACAGGTTATTGGAAACTGTGCCAAAGCCTTCCCTTAGTAGTCTTCTGGTGTGGCAGAAATGCCACTCCCCTGAACTATTGATGACCCATCCATGGAGCTGGGAAATTTCTGAAATGCAGACAAACTTCACCCAGACATCTCGTGGTGTGTGACTCTTACAGGAAACAAGTAATCTGTGCTTCATCGGGAAAATGACTCCAGCAGGACTTGCAGTGGGAGAAGCTAAGGCAGACATGGAAAATTATCATCAGCATATGGAGCAGGGCACTGAGAAACCTGATGGGACAGGTTGGAGGATTGTTCCTGCTCTGGTGCAAAAGCTGGCAGAGAATCTTCACCTGCAGCTTCAATCCCCACGGGCAGGCAGGTGGAACAAGGCACTCAGTGGTCACCTCTGGATGAATACCTAGGGTAAGGCAGGGTGGTGTGGCACAGACACAGAACTGAAACACACTGCCAACCAGCAACATGAGCCTTTCTGTTGGCTACATTAATGTTTTAAGCTGAAAGGTGTTTTAAGCATGGCGTTCCTGTGGCAGGTGGCAGCAGGTGCTGTGATCATTAATTTAACTTCATGGAAGTTGTTTACCTGTCTTACATAACTGAGGTGTCTATCCAGTGGTGAAACCGAAAGAAAAGATCAAGGTCTCTGCAAAGGGAGGCCAGAGCCAAGCATCCCCTCTGTGGCCTTCCACCATTGCTCTCTGAAATGGTACAAGATTAATGAAGGAAGTGATAAGAAAGTTGTTTCAGTGATGAGGAAGGTGTAATAGGTGTGCTTGGCCAAACAGGGTTCTGCTGCCACAGGGTGCTGCTCTGGTGGTGCTGAAAAATAGTGAAATTCATCACAGTTGTGCTCATACTGTCTGCATGGTCAAAAAGCTGAAGTAATAAAGAGAACTCTTCTTTTTAATACCCAGGCTTCCTCAGCAAGCAAGTTATTTGGTTAGACTCTGGATGGCTTGAAGAGAAAACAAGTAATAAAACATCTTGCAGGGGAGACTTCCCCTGCATCTAGACTGTCCTTTCCCACATATTCCCTGTCTGACAAAAAAAAAAAAAAAAAAAAAAAAAAAAAAAAAGGATCAAATTTAGTCCATGATCTCTCTTTACACATTCCTAATAATTTTCTCTTCCTTGGTATCTTAAATAGTAGAAACATATCTATTAACTTTGTTCATTATTATACCTTCTCACCAGTTTGCCAAGTGCAGGAGTCAAACTGAACTCACCTGCCATCTCCCAGACAAGGCTCTCCTGTCCTTGTCTTGGAGCAGGACTGGTTGATCCACTTACAGGGCATAAAGACATCCTAGACTGATGTGATGACTTTCAAATCAGAGAGGCACCTGGGTATGAAAAACAGACTGACCTCTGGCAGCTATTTCTCCTACATATTCAGCTGGAGAGCTGCGTTCAGGCTCAGCCATTTGTTAGTGACACAGGACAGCAGTCAAGGCTCAGGTCTGGCAGCAGCCCTCAGCTCCACGTGGAGCAGGGTGCAGCTGATGAAGGGCATTTCAGACTCTTGCGGTAGAGAAGCATCTGCTGCTAGCTGGAGATTGAACTCCCATTCCAGTGCCAATTTGATATTAGGGCTGGCAGGAAGGTGGGGTTTTTCTGTGTTGGTGTTTTGTTGTTGTTGTTGTTGTTTTTGTTGTTGTTGGTTTTTTTTAAGGGGGGTGGGGTTGGTTGGGTTTTTTTTTCCTAGTAGGATAATATTGGCCAATGGTTTTCTTGCTTTTATTGAGTTTGCAAAAAAGGAGCTACCTGTGTTCAGCAAAAAGTTCATATGTGTATTGCTTACTTCCATTTAAATGCAGCAGAATTTTAATGCCAAGGGATAAAAAAAAGTTATTTAAATTGAGCAAGTGCACAGAAGCATTTCTAGAATGATTAGGGGAACAAAAGCCATATCTTTATAGGAGAATTAAAAGATTTTTTTCTTGTTTAGTACAGCTCAGCAAAGACTGATTAGGGCTGTGATAACACTTTATAAATATATTTGAGAAGTAAATGTCAGAGAGGGATATTGACTTCATCACATGATCAAATGGCAGTACAGTGAGTAATCCTGAATACATCTGTGCTGGAAATCAAAAGGCTTCCAGGTATATGATGAAGGAAATGTTTGAATACTCTCCTGAGCCCTGGAAGGACTGCTTTCAGTCTGGTAGCAAGGAGCCTGAGAAGTTTATGGGCATAATTGTACAACACAATAGAATAGGAAAATGCCTGAAGAGAGAAAATTAAGCTTATATTATGAGTCCCTGGGCATCTGGTGTGTCAGTATCCCCAAGTGTGTGAGAAAATAGATTAGATCACTGTCAATTTGCATTATAATAATTCCATGCCTCAGGGCTTCCACTGGAGTTGGGAAAGATTTTATTTTATTCTTTCTGATGCATGATTTGTCCTCTACTGCTCTTTTTTTGCTTTCCTCTGCAGGTCTGAATATAAATTGTCATAGGAAGTATTAGAATCTTAGGGTTCATGTATCCTGCTGATATACTCAGGATTAGGCCATCCTCAGGACCTGGAATTCTTTTGAAGGAGTTATTTACCTAGGTCATCTTGGTAGGCTCCATTGATTTCATTTATAGCATGGGACACAGCCTCCTTCCTAGAATCAAATGGAGTTATATTTAGCTAATTCTTTGCAAACTTGCAAACACACACTTTTTCAGCAGGCAAGCTGTTTATTAACTGAGTTGTCCTGGTGCTTACTGGTATCTCACTGGGCACCTTTGACTGTTCATTTTCTGTTTGCCTCCTTTCATCCTCCAAAGTGACAATGCTATTTACTTTTAGAAGGATATTCAGAAGAAAGGCATTTTCAGCAACAAACAGCAAGAATGAAAAAAGACACAAAATTGTTCACTCCTGAAATATTAAAACTTATAGAGGTATATGTGTGATTCCTAGGTTCCTGTTGACACATCCTTTGAAATTACCATCATCTTGGTGTTGGAAGTCCACCTGGCAATGCTAATCTCTTTTACTGACTTAGATAAACAATATTCTTGAGGTGACCTCCACTCAGCAGACATGATAAGCCCAGGTAAACCTGGGTAAATGAATAGCCATTGTATCACAGTGATAGCTTTTGAGAATGAGTGAGGTAAACAATATCCATGGAGAATATGGTTGGCTGTCTGATTTTTAAGTCTGCACAGCATTGGAAATGCTCAGAAGAAGCTTTTTATGCTCAGGGTGTTCACATCCATGTATTGCTACTTACTGACTAAAAGATATTTTCATCTGGCAATTCTGAATCACAGAGCTCTGTGTCAGAGGTGACCTTCTCTCTCTCTCTCTCTCACACACACACACACACAAGTATTTTTAAATTCTTGCATTCATACACAAATTCAAGATGTGGCCAGTACCCTGAAGAGCAGAAGTCACTCACGAATTTCTTCCCAAATAAAGGTACAGTGCATGCTTTACCTTGTTCCACCTTCAGCCTTGACACCTGTCCTCATTTTTGTCCTACAAGATCATCTTCGAAGTAATTCTTTAGCTGCCTTGGAATGGTTGGAGGAATGGCAACTATTTGATGGTTCCTCCACTTAGGATACCAAAGTTTTTACTTGCATGACTCTGTCAATTATGACTAGAATTTTTAAAGACCTGAGATCATGAACTTTTCTAAACTCCTACGTATAACAAGAGAGCCAAGGTCATCAGTGAGGCCTTGCAACAATTCTGCTTTTAACTGGGGGCAAACAATATGAATCTGAGCCCCAAGTAGCCCCTTTTTTGCAGAGTATCCTGTTCATGGATGGCTCTTTACCCCAAGAACAGTCTGAAGGGGTCTCGTGCCTCTGCTGCCGTCCATTCCACATGAAGCTGAGGGCTGCTGCCAGACCTGTCTCACTTGTCAGTGTCCAGCAGCTGAGCCTGAAAGCAGCACTCCAGGTGTTCCACTACTCTGGTTCACAGCACCAAAAGGACACACAAATGTCTCTTATTACCTGCTCAGAGCACTGGATTAAGCCCTGACTCTGCAAAAGCACTGTAGCTCATTTGAGCAATAAACGGATGTTGGTGTAAACCACCACAAAATTAACACAGAGACACCAACTTTAGTTAAACTTTAAAGGCAGAATGCTGGAATTTCAGTAACTTAGTCTCAAAGGCCTTATGGTGCCATGAAATACTTTTTTGGATCCTGAAGTTTTTAAACGGCATCACAGACCTTTTGCTCTCCTGAAGTGACAGGAACACGATAAAGTTCCATAGTACAACACACAAAGTCCTGAGGGGCAAATGATAACGAGTTTTTACATAAATCCAGGGAAGCAAACAAAGAAGGAAGAGATAAAAAAAGAAGGATGTGTTGGTAGAAGGGATTAAAAAGATGTGCTGCCAGAGTGATGCAGCTTTAAAAAACAGGTTGATGTGACTGAAGATGGCACTCAGTGAGGTATTTTGAGTAGAGATGGGGAAGTATTAGAACATTTGTATATGTGATATAAGATCACATTTGGATCCCAGAACAACACACACTCCTCTGATGCCAGCTCAACAGTTTTTCTTTGATCCCAATCAATCCTTTACCTTCATATTCCCTTAAATCTCACCATATTATCTCATTTTCCTCTTTACAGCACACAGCCATAAGAAAGGTCACTTGCAATGCATTTATGGGCAATGAATTCTTCCTCCCTTATCTTAAGATCTTAACGTCAGCCTGGTCACCACAACAGTGAGACATGTTTTAGTTTCTTATTTCTCAGTGCCTATTATAAACCCCAAACTAATATGCAAAAAAAGGATTAGAGATGCTAAGTTTTTTTTAAGATAGCTAGATTAGTTGCAAGGTTACTGATAATGGCTCAGTTTCTTTAAAATGAGGAGTATTTATTTGCTTACTTTCATACAGTGTCTCCATGAACTGAGATCAAGTCCTCACATCCTGATCTTGGAGAAGCTGCTGCTGCCACCAGCTGGTAGTTCCCTAGTCCTTGACCGGAGAGATTGAATACATAGCTTACACAAAGAACTCCCAGGGAGACAGGTGGACCCTGAAGGAGGTCACATCTACAGAATGCTATAGAAACATTGATCCAGTCCGAAGTACATTTTGGAATATGACAGAAGACCGGTATTATGTGTAGATGTGGCACTTAGGCACATAGTTCTATGGTGGACTTGGCAGTGCTGGGTTGGTTAATGGTTGAACTCAGTTTTCCAATCTAACTGATTCTGTGGTTCCACATTAACAGGGCCAACCAATGATAACATTCCCAGTCAGCAATTATCCACAGGCACAGCAACAACAGCAAGCCTACTGAATTCACAGCATCAGGCATGCAACACTGGTTCTTTCTATGATTAGATGACATCATGTGCTTCACCACTTAGGTTCAAGAAATAAACTTTCGGGTGGCAGCCCCGTTTGAAGTAGAAATAACATTTCCTTGTGTGATTCACTGCTGCTTCTGCAAAACCAATAAAAGGAGGAATATAGTGAGCTCTGAGTTGTATACCATGTGAAGAACAAACTGATTTTGCCACACATGCTGGATCAGTGCAGGTCAGTGGTCCTTTGTACACATGAAGAGGCACATAGAGATGGTGGATTATCAGAATCTGCACAAAGTTGTAGATCAGCTGCTGGGTTTATTTTTAGCAAGCCAAAAGGATGGAGTCTTTTCTGCTAGATTTAGGAACAACAGGCACTTCCTTCAGTATCATCTGCAAGTGAATGGTAGGAGCAAACCGGGGCTTGAGTCCTGGAAGCACTGGAAGGTACCCCAGCTTCTGGCCTGCTGTGCGCTTTAGAGTGGGTTTGTCAGGGCTGGGATGGTTGTACTGTAGAGCAAACCTCAGCTGGCTGCTTCATATCTGGTTGTTACAATGAAAACTAATTTGTTGCAATTAACTAAATTAGAAGAAATCAGTCACTTCTTTGATTTTTAAAGAAAACGACTTTATCTGGATTTATGAGACAGAAGATGACCCTGGACATCCTTGTTTCTAGACTGAAATATGGGAAATAGAAACAAAAAATCTTCTTGCATTTAAGACATGCATTCATAGTGGGTTAAATTAGGTCTGTTGTAGACTAAGACTGCAACTACAGCAGTGGATAGTGCTAAACACAACTTCTCAGCCATAGCTGGCTATTGCAACAGAATCCCATGCAACAAGATTCATACATATTCTTGAACTCTTAGCCAGTGGTGGCATTTGTACATGAAATGCAAAAGCAGAAAAATATGTGAAAACTGGAAAAGGAGGACCTATTCAGACTTTTAGGTAGGATGTGCTTATTTTCAGAAGTGTCTCATGAGGCTTTCCCAAGGACTCCCCCCTCTACCTGTGGTACTCATCCAAGGAGGCTGTAACCAGGTCTGACGTGGTGATTCTGGTGGCAAAGGGAAGACAGAGAGTGGAAGGGCTGCTGTCAATGCAGTAGCACCAGGGCCTTGACCAGGCAGGGGACCAAACACCTCCTGAATCAGTTTAACTTTTTTTATTTCCTCTTGTTTCTGAGAGCAGATGGTCCCTTCCTCTTCCATCAGCCTTTCTCTGGCATCAAGGCAGGCTGTTCCCTAGCTATGCATGATCAGTCTTCTCTGCCATGGGCCCTAGGACACACAGTGTCTTCTGTTTCTTCAGTAAATACTTACTAAGGTGAAAATCAGGGAAGATACATGAGGCCCCAGCCACATCATCATGGTGAACTGTGCTCATATGGATTTTTTTTAACCTCCATCTCTAGTCACATTTTTTCCCATTCCAGAAGAACTGCCAGGACAGGAGGGCCAGCTGGCATTCCCCGGAGAAGTGCTCTGAGGTTGTGTCTGAAGACCTGTGCTGGGGAGCAGAAAGGAGGCAGTAGGCACAGGAAAGAGCCAAACTATGGGGTCTGTGAGGTGAACATTGCAAGAATGGACTTTTCCTGCTCCAGCTTTTCAGAGTATAGAAAGCAGTCTGACAGCCTCTGCTAGTAACTGCTTTGGAAAGTCAGGGACACTGAAGGACCATGAAAATAATGTTTTTGTTATATGATGATAAGGCTGTACACCATACAGCCTGAGCCAGGGCTTATGGAGACATGCAGATGCAGGGACATGATGCCTGTTGGAATAGCATTGGACTAATGGCCTGAACAAGGCAAATCCGAGAAAACTCATCCATACAGTTTATAAAAATGGACCCTGGGGCAATCCTTTATGCCAGACTTAACCTGGAATTTGCCTCACATCAGGCTGGTCTAATAATTCCAAATTCAGTTTTGGGAGCAATATGACAGACCAGGTGACCTGTTTACAAGTGGGACTTTATCTGGAAATACTGCCAGCAGAATTCCCAGGGAACTGCTACTGCCATAACTTAATAGTTGTCTTGATGCTCTGGAGGTAAATAAAGACTTGCAAATAAAAGAAGAGCATACAAAGCGATAAAGAGTGTGGAGGCAGACAATTAAATAGCTGTGTTTGTGAAATAAATTTGTTTAACAAAACCCATTTGTGAAGTCATCTTACTAGGAGCAAATCATACAAGCTTATATAACTGCAGACCATATTCCCTGTAAAAGGAAACATTAAAGGAAATTAGGGGTCACTATGTACCGGATAATTGCAATCTGGTGGCATAGAGGAATCTTGTTGAATAGAGCAATTCTGCAGCCCTGCAGTGCATAAATAGGAAGAGATATGGAAGAAGCACAAGGCGTGGTGGAACAGGGATGAACACCATTGCAGGGATCAATACTAGATTGCAATGTGCAGGTCACCTTCCCTTTTCTGCTGATATTGAAAAAAAATAGAAATACTGAAAAAGCTGGAATTCATTAAAGAAAAAGGTTTTAAGAATTCAGTGTATTTATCATATAGAAGTCTGAGAGATGATTCAATTATTTGATTAAAGCACAGAATAGATATGTATACTATCTATATCTAAACTAACTGGATAATAAAGCATTTCTTCATCAGTTAGACAGAGGTGTGGAAAGAATCAATAGCTATAAATTAGAGTCTTCCTCAGGCAACTTCTGTAAATAAAACCTATTTGAAGACTGGATGCTGGGTATGAATTGTAAAGTATCTTTCACATGATGCAGGCAGATTGTGGAGACAGTGGGATATCAACATGCAAAAGTGTGAAGAACTAGTTTAAAATTGAAGAGTCACTTGAAGGCCCCTCCCAAATAATAGTAGAAAGAGAGTCTTCAGTGCACTGCCTGCCTGTCTCCTAGTGCCTTCCAGGAAGGAATTCCTACTGACATAAAGTATACCAAAGAGCCAACAGGCTAAGACTATGTCCCAAGAGTCTGTAGGACAGGATGGACTGGAGGAGCCATATATTCAAGCCTTTTGCCTCACCACGTTCTGAAGTCCCCCAGAGCCTACCACCATCCATACATGTGTACACCATTATTGGTTTAAACCTGTGCACTTCAAAAGTAGCTTGGAAGAACTAGTAGTCCCAGTTTGAACTGGACTTCTTGTGGGAATTTCTGTGAACATAAGATACCTTGTATTGATCAGGCTGAACCCTGTAGCGTTCACTGATTCCAGCCTCTACTACAGGACATCCCCATAAAGCCCAGTATTATAAAAAAGAAGGAGAGCAGCTTTTTTTACCCAGGCAGATAATGACAGGACATGGGGAAATTATTTTAAACTAAAGAGGAGAGATTTAGATTAGATGTTAGGAAGAAATTCTTCACTGTGAGGGTGGTGAGACACTGGAACGGGTTGCTCAGAGAAATTGTGGGTGCCCCACCCCTGGAAGTGTTCAAAGCCATGTTGGATGGCGCTTTGAGAAACGTGGTCCAGTAAAAGGTGTCATGCCCATGGAAGGGAAGTTGGAACTAGATGATCTTTAAGGTCCCTTCCAAACCATTCTATCTTTTTATATTCTATCCTTCTATGATACACTAGCCCCAAACCAGTGATGCCACTAGCTCCATACCAGCTGTGACCATTGCTGTGCTCAACTTGCTTATCTAAACCTCTTTCAGGGGCATAACCCTGAATGCTAAGTAATTTTTCTGATTTGCTGATTTGTCCCCTGGTTTGAACCCATGTGGCCATTACTTCCTTTTCCCTGTACACTGTGACTAACAGATCTACCTTAGAAAAATGAGAAGTGACAGGAAAAATGAGAAGTGACAGGAGGACAGGCACCCACACTGTAGAACACCAACAAAGGTACACAGGCAGCTTTTTCATCTGGACCACCCATATTCTTCCAGAACTGCTTTCAGGTACATTTCAGGATTTGGAATATGAATAAGGGGTGCTCCATGCCAGCTCAACTCAGTGCCAGAAAACGGTCCTAGGCCTTTTTCATTTGCTAGCACAAATGTTGTCTGGGTGTCTTAGAAATTCTTCCTGCTCAGGATATTTCTATACCTTCTTTCCTGTGTCATTGGTAATGAAAAAAGTATCAGTTTTAAATACAGGATACTACTTATTCTGAGTTACAGGGGAAAAAATAAAAAGCAGCAGTAGGCAAGTCAACCTTACCTGTTAGTATTGCATAATCACAAGAGCATTCTTCTAGGAATATGATTATATATACATATATATACACATATACGTATACATATATATTTATATACGTCTTTCTCACACATGTGATTAAAAAAAGTTACTTGATAACTATTGAAAGGAACTCTGCATTTCAGAAGAGCAGACCTTAATTTTGCTTTAAATGACATATGGCAGCAATATGAATGTAAGATAAACCGAGTCTGATGTATAAGTTAAATATTCCAGGAGAAAAAACCATGGATAATTCCACAGATTTCTCAGCATATTTTTGAAAAACAAAATTAAGCATTAATTCTTTATGGGCTATTAAAGGTACTATAAAATAAAAGGTTTCAGTACTGCAGATCTAGATGAGTTATCACTACACTATGAAAATAATATTCTTGTCCTGAAACATATATGTAAGTCCTTTGCTGTGCCTTGCTGACCTCCTCGGAGGCAGTGTTGTGAGAACAGTCATCCAACGTCCTTTACCATCAATAGAAAGAACCTCATGGGTCTCAGTTATCTTTGGATCAGGTCCCAGAACATTTCCAGATCTGCAGGACTTGGAAGACCACAAAATTATCTTATGGCCAAAATCCTGATACTGCTGCTTCTTAGATAAACAAATTTAAATGATCTCAGTAAGACTGCATAAATGCATCATCCTGCTAATTTGTTGTTAGACATGTATTATTTCAAGTCATCAATGAACACATTACTAAACACAAAATCTGTATGGAAATTATAATTACAGCTCTTATTCAGCTGCATAATTGATTTTTAAAAAATGTTTATTTTATTTTATTGTATCACATTATTTTTATGCAGTAAAATGCGACAGTACCACATGCATCTGAGTCAGCTGAAAAACATCATAAACAAAATTGCCATCAACCTGACATATCAAGAGCAGGTGAATGGTACCCTCTGTGCTGTTCACATCTATCTCCCCTGCTTCTCTTCTGCTTATCACCTGTTGTAATTAAAATAATGAAGGGTAGATAGCTCACAGAATGGAATTCTTAGCAGGTGATGCTCCCAGTTAATGACCTGAAATTTCAATCTCCGTTTCTTTGTCTGCAGAATGAAGAAGTGATTTAATCATGCAGAAGAAAAGAGAGAAAGATAGAAGAGAAAACATGATGTATTTTACTTTCTTTATTCATTTCCCTCCTCTTTACTGGCCAGCAGCAGAAAACATGAGCTGGGAGAAGAGTCATACTTCTAGAGAAAGACAAACAGATGAATTATTTGTTGCTTTTTGTATTCATGAGAAGTTGACTATCTCAGCACTTTCGGTGATGAATCTTAAACACCGTTGTGTCGTATTATATTGGCCAAGTCATTTATCTGGAGTATATGTAAGACTAAATAAGAAAACAGCAACCTGAGCTTTTTTCATACCCAAAGGCTGTATAAACAGTGTGAAATCAATCTTTTTATGTTCTGCTTGCTAAGAAACCATTATGCAATCCGTCTGCATCCTTCACGCACAGGTTATCATTTGACATTCCAAGCAGTGAGGAAACTCATAGCAGTAACCCCCAGATTCAGATGAAGGCACCATTTGGGTCAGTATCCTGTGCTCAGCACTAACCAGAAGTCAATGCTGAAGAGCAAAGACAAAAGCATCTATGAGACCTCTCCTGACTACCCTCCTGGCCTTGGGCTACCTTCAGTTCATGGGATTTCCTAAGCCAGGAGTGGTTTACTTACATCTCCCTGACTGTCTATCAAGCATTTGTCCCATTTTCCCTTTAAGACAGCTAAGCATTTTTTGTCTATAACATCCATTGGCAAATAGTCCCAAAGGGCTTATGAACTTTGTATGACAAAAATCACTGCTTTTTGCATGTGCTGAAGTTGTCACTTCTTGGCTTTTCTTTGATGGCCCCTAGTTTTTGTGCTGAAAGACAATCTAGGCTCCAAACCACTCATGGCTTTGTAAATACAGTGAAGTATTGGTCGTAAGTCTCATTAGTGGGCTCTCTCTCTAAAGCTCAAGAGTCCCTATCTGTTTATGTTTTCCTGTAACAGAAGCCATTTCATATTTAGAGTTACCTTGGCAGCCTTGCTCTGACTCCTTTCCAGGTCCACTCCAGGGAATGTGAACTGTACATAGTACTCAAGGCTGGGGCAAACTATGGATTTATGCAGTAGCACAATGACATTCTCTGCTTTGTTCTCACATCCTTTCCTAACTCTCCACATGACTTCTGATCACTGCTGAGAGCTGAGCTGATGTTTTCAAAGACCTTTCTATTTTGATCCTCAGGTCTTGCTCCTGTATGGTAATGGTCAAGAGGTCATGAATCTTCATGTGAAACTAGGAATTTTTTGCTTGCTATGCGCATGGCTTTACATGATTCATCTTAAAGTCTTTTCAGGTTCTTCTACAGTTTCCTACAAACTGCATTCATCTTTGGTCTGCCAAATAATTTTCTCATAAGCCAATTTTCTCATTGTACCATTTGATCTCTTTTCTGGGTCATCTATGAACATACTAAATGGCATAATTTTCAGCCTAGTTCCCTGCTGGACTCTTCTGGGATCAATTCTCCCATTGCAGGAATTAAATGTTTACCCCTGTCCTGCATTTCTTATCTGGAATTCAGTTCTGTATTCCATCTAGGATTTCTCCCCTTATTCCATTCCTTTATTTCCTTAAAAGATTTTGTTTAAGGATTTCTCTAAGAGCTGATGGGAAATCAAGTCGATTGTATCATTTAGATCGCTCTTATGTACATGCTTGCTGACCCCTTGAAAAACTCATTAGGGGTTTGCAAGACAGGATTTTCTTTCATGTAATCTGTGCTACTCTTCCCAAATGGGTCATATTGATCCATATGGCCTCTCATTCCGTCCTTTATTACAAACCCTACTTAACTGCCAGTGCAGATGTCCAGCTTATAAGTCTGTAATTGCCCACTTCCTGTATGAAAAGCAGGGTACGAGTGCAATACGGTTACTTACGTCATGAGCTATGACATTTTCTTTCTTAATCTTTCCATCTCTACGTACCTATTGATCAATCCAGCTATTTGATCAGACTGATTTTCTTTCTTTCTGTTTCTCTCTCTCTCTTTCACTGGAACACAAGTTTCTCACTTTTACATTTTACCCCTGAACACAAAAACGATGCCCAAGGTGGTGATCATGACAAAAATATACCAGCTGGTAATATATTTATAGCAAATTTTAACCTTAAAATCACAGTATACATTTATCTAACATAATTCATTAATCTAACCTAACCAGGCTACTAAATATAGACATACAATAAACTGGATATCTCTATATTTGATGTTAAACTTCCATTATTTCCTTCTGTTGGGGAATATGTTCCCCGACTTAGAGGTGATCATGGACATCTATAGGATTTATCCCAAGCAAGCTAAAAGTCATATTTACTCAGTTCCAAGAACCAAAGGCTTTCACCCAAATAAGAAGGAGAGGAAGCTTTAACAGTACCTCAAATCCCTTGTTTGTTTCTGAATTTAAGGCAAGTGGTTCTGCTCCCTATTTTCACTGGATGTGTTTCCCCATATGCAAAGATGGACATAAAGGAACTCTTCTGTTTGGATGGCAGTCTCTTGTGCCTGCAGAGCCATGTCTGACACAATTGTTTGTATGTACACTGTCCTTTCAAAACGCCCTGTTTCTCATGCTTAGATCTAACTTGGCAAGTGCACCCTATTCTGCATTCTTCCTTCCAAATATTAGAAAAAATATTATTTTCCTCAGACCAAGATCTCTCAAGTGTGAAGTACTTGTCTTAAAATCTCATAATCCTGGGAATTCTGCTGTCCAGACAACATTCTGCCAACAACAGATACAGGATGGTCAGCAACTGCTGATCAACAGTCAGTGGGATTACTTTATCACAGGATGACAATATTTGTCAAGGCCTAGAACTGATAAATTGTTTTCTGCATCCTAGGATAATTTTTTAATTTCACATCTGCGCAGCCTTATATCTTCCTTAGTAGTCAGTGCTCTTTACAGTTGTTTGATTTTAATTTTAGGTTAGAATACTTAATCCTGTTAAATCCCAAACAGAGCTTTATATTTTGCGAAAACCCAACTTTCTGCAACTGGTCTAGCATGGTAACCCGGAATAGAAACCAACCGTTTGATGGTGTTATTCTCATGAATAGAAAATGGAAAAATAAGATACATCCAAAAACCTAAAAAAAATGCAGATTTTGATGGTTCTCATTGTGGACCAGAAATTGCTGCAAGTTATAACTACAAAATGCATAAAATACATTAAATCCCAGTTTGGGATGGAAGGTATCATCCAGTTACAACCTCCTGTTGTGGGCAGGGATACTTTCTGCTGGACCAGGCTGCTCAGAGCCCCATCCAGCCTGGTCTTGAACACTTCCAGGGATGGGACAGCCACAGCTCCTCCAGGCAACCTCTTTCAGTGTCTCACTACGCCCACAGTAAAGAATTTATTTCTAATATCTAATCTAATCCTACTGTCTTTCAGTTTGAAGCCATTACCCCTTGTCCTGTCACTGCATGTTCTTGTAAAAAGTGTCTCTCCATCTTTTTTGTAGATTCTCAACAAGTACTGGAAGGCTGTAATTAGGTAGCCCCTTCTCTTTTCTAGGCTGGGCAATCCCAGGTCTCTCAGCCTTTCCTCAAAGAAGGATCCCTCTGATCAACGTGGTGGCCTCCTCTGGGCTCTCTCCAAGGGTCCATGTCCTTCCTGTGCTGGGGACTCCAGAGCTGGATGAGTTATCTCCTGATATTATTGGACTGATCTGCTCACATTCAACCCAAAACAGGCATACTGGAAACAAGCTATTTATAAAACATAGTTATTGTGATGTACCGTGGGGGTCTAAGTATGTCAGACAATCTTCCCACAGGGATGACTGATAGCTGGATTATTTAATACAGACCGATTCGTGATAGAATAAGAGGTAATGGGCTCAAGCTGAGACAGGGTGCGTTTAGGTTGGATACTAGGAATAAATTCTTTATGTGAGAGTAGTGAGGCACTGGAGCAGGCTGCCCAGAGAAGTTGTGGATGCCCCATCTCTGGCGATGTTCAAGCCCAGGCTGGAAGTGGCTTTGAGCCACCTGGTCTAGTGGGAGGTTTCTCTGCCTATGGCAAGGAACTACAACTAGATGATCCCTTCCATCCCAAACCACTCTGCGCTTCTTTGTTTCTACGCTTTGCTATTCCCCAGAAGATTCCAGTGTGCGGTTTATTATGAAGCAGAACCTCTGCCTGTCACGGCTTCTCTTTCTTACACAGGCCCGAAGAGGGCTCAGAGCCAGCAGGCACAGGACACGTTCGAACGCCCAGCGCCGGACTGTGCCGGCCGAACGGGCGCTGTCCCGGCTTCCCCTCACCAGACGGCGACTGGAGCCGGGACGGCGCCGCCGCTGAGGGGAGGGGGCGTGGCCTAAGGCGGGGGCGTGGCCACTCAGCCTCGCGCCTCCCTCCCGCGCAGGCGCCCCGGAGCGGAAGTGGCGCGGGGACGGCGGCGGCCATGGCGGAGAAGTTCGACTCCCTGGAGGAGCACCTGGAGAAGTTCGTGGAGAACATCAGGCAGCTCGGCATCATCGTCAGCGACTTCCAGCCCAGCAGCCAGACGGGGCTCAATCAGAAATTGTGAGGGGCCGTTGTCGGGGGCGGGCCGGGCTGGGCTGCGGGGCCTTTTCCTCCTCCAGGCCCAGGGTGCTGCCCCAGGGCTCTCTCTCCCTGTCTGGGTATCGCTGGCCTCGCACCCACTGTCAGGGGCAGCGCAGCGACCCCGAAATCGGCTAAACCCGACTCGTTTTTCTTCGCAACAGGAATTTCATGGTGACAGGCTTGCAGGATATCGACAAATGCCGACAGCAGCTTCACGATATCAGCGTGCCCTTGGAAGTTTTTGAGTAAGTCGCCTGGAAGGGGCGGTGCTGCAGTAGGTGACTCGAGATAGCCTGGCTTCGCAGCGTGGGTATTTTGGCTGAGGGCTGCTTGTCTGAAACCCGGTCCTTCTGAATGCCTCAGGGGATCGTGGCAGGAGGAGGTCAGAAGTACCTTCTGCCTGTGAGAAGTTAGGAGAAGTGATGAAATATACCTGTCTCCCTAGAACCACGGGATGCTTTGAGTTGGAAAGGGCCTTAAAGCACATCTAGTTCCAACTCCTCCACCGTGGGCAGGGATGCCACATACTAAATAAATTGCTCAGAGAGGCCTCTCAAGCCTGGCCTTTCAGATTTTTTTTTTTTTTTTGACTTCTACATATGTAGGCAGTAACACGAATTCTGCCAAATTTAGTGATTTCATAACATCACAGAATGGGTATGGTTAGAAGGGACCTTCAAGAACATCTGGTTCTAACATCCCTGCCGTGGGCATGGACACCCATTTAGTATGTCAGCTTTCATTTCTAAAAACAGACCTTTACACTAGATTAGGATCAGGATTTAAAGTTGCATGTGAAAATAAAGTAAGTCAGTACTCAGGTGTTTAGTTTCAGGAATGGCAGTCTGGCAGAGAATTGGCACATTAAAAGAAAAATGAACATAGAGAAAAGAGCTACACTAGGGAGCTTTTGTGATACAGCTGACAATTTACTAGTGTTTCTCCTAAGTCCAGATGTTACTGGTCTGCTGTACTCTAGTGTGTTACTGGCTGTACACAGTTTTTTTCAGTTGGGCTTTTACTCCAGCTGTAAATTTGTGATGACTCTCTTAAATGTTCTCCCTAGCAAGTTTCCCTTTGCCAGGAATTGTATTGCAGAACAAAATTGCACATAGGTTTGCTGATACAGTAGTGTTAATTTTTTACTCTTTGCTGTGGTATGTGCAGCTCCTTCTCTTCCGTGGTTTGCTGGGTGCCATATTCTCATGTGCTTAATCCTCACCATGTCCTAACTAGGCCACTTCCCCATTAATGCCTTTTCAGTTGCTTGGAAAAGGACCATCTTCCTTTGAGCATCTGTGCTTATTGCCTCTGAGGAGCTGGTAGATATATGTCTATATTTTTGTGTGCTTTTAGTACTTCATTCAAAGCTCTCCAGGCGTTCTGGAAACAGGTTTGCTGACCATGGCCTCATCCTTGAGCTGCCTTTGAAAGTGGCTGAGTTCAACTGTGGTGGTTTTTAAAATGAAAATTTTGGGTAACAGTGGAAAGAAAAAAGACAGCAAGATGAGTAATTCTGTGCCTTGGAGAGCATCCTAGAAGGAATATGATCGTTTAGGAGTGTCTTTTCTGTTTTCAGATAC
Organism: Cettia cetti; assembly: GCA_013401135.1. Taxonomy (NCBI): domain Eukaryota; kingdom Metazoa; phylum Chordata; class Aves; order Passeriformes; family Sylviidae; genus Cettia; species Cettia cetti. The sequence continues at coordinate 14,768 of VZUI01063845.1, read as the reverse complement.
ATAGATCAAGGCCGCAACCCTCAGCTTTACACTAAAGAGTGTCTGGAGCGAGCTTTGGCTAAAAATGAGCAAGTGAAAGGAAAGATTGACACTATGAAGGTAAACCAGAATTAATGGATGTATAATGCAATAATGCATTTGATAAGTTTTTCCTTTTCTGTAAGTATGTGGGTATTTTTCACCTGTGCAGTTATTAACTTCTGTTATTATGTGATTTGTCTTAGCAATTGCTCTATATCCCAGCATCTTAATTGATGCTGATATAGCCTGTTCAGGAAAGGAAACCTGTAGTTCATCCCACAGTTGGGGATGCAGCTTTCACTGTGATTTTATATTGGTTAAAGCTGTATGTAGCAGTAGTGTTATTTTACTTGGGTTTTTTTGCAGGTGTGTAATTTTGCTGTGTGCAGATTTAGAAATGAGCAAAACATAAGGAGTACTTTTCCAGTCTTGAATGGATAGCAGAGGGTTAAAATGTCAAGTATGCTCTATAATCATCAGTTAATCTTTATAAAATTAGTGAAAGTGCATGCCAGCGTTTAGGGGTTTCTTTACTTGTACTTTCACTTAGTATGAACCTAAGCATTCTGTGACACTGTTTAACTCCTGGAACTACTGCAGAAAAACACAATCAGAAAGGGAAGTTTAGTGAGTTTTGAGAATGTTCTTTGTTTGGCTAAACTTAGTGTGGAGGATGACAACTTGCACTGCAGAATGTAGACATATGGAGATAAGTCCTGAGCTTCTCTTTGTTTTCTCTGTGCTTGTGAAATTGTGTACTTCTAAAGCAGGTGTGAGTTGCTTTTTTGATGAAGTAGATTCCATGTCCAATCAAGGGGTCATGTCCTTAATCAGCCTGCCTTAATAAGGTCAAGCAGATATTGGTGCGCCAGAGTTTATTTACTAGAGAGGTCCAACTGCTTTGTATTTCTTAGGAGAAAATGCAAATGAATTTCTGGGAATTCAAGGACATTTTAGTGTGCCTGGTGCATTCCTTGTGGATTTCACTTGGGCATTTTCTGTGGATTTTGTAAATATATCTTACTTTGTGTGGTTTTGGGGGTTTTGGGAACTTCAGTTCACGGAGAGGTGTGTTGGTACAAACATTTCTGTCCATCAGGTAACATTGCTTGATGAAATCTAAATAAATTGTGCAGATGATGTATATACATTTTTTTTCTCTTTCCAGAAATTTAAAAGCCTGTTAATTCAAGAACTGACAAAGGTATTCCCAGAAGATATGGCAAAGTACAAAGCTATTAGAGGAGAAGATCCTCCTCCTTAAGTTGGCTTTTGATGGCTCTAAAAATGTCCCATAAACTGACACCACCTTGTAAAAACATTGATTGGAGAGAGAGGGAATCCAAGCCCTCCTAACAACTGTACTAAAAATGGCAGTGGTGACTGTAAAAGAGCTTGATGGTTGTTGATGGTTCTAGTCTGAAGCTACTGAATCTTTTTGAAGACTTCTACTCAGTGATTGTGGTTGAAACTTCCTATGGTAATCTGCTTTTCTTTCCTGAAAGGTTTGAGAAATGTAACCTACAGGTCATCAATGCAGAGCATTTCCCACAAAGTGCATTTCCATAACAGAAAAACATGGTTTTTGTCTTCTGAAAATTGTGCCTCAGGATTGTGGGCTCATCTGTTTTTTAAGAGAAATGCATTTATTACATTTGATTATTTTTCATTTGTAAACTTCAGGGGTTTTTTTTACCGCAGTACGAACAGTTGACTGCTTTTGTCTTGCCAAATTCTACTGAGCAGGAGCCTGTCAAGGGCTGCAGTTCTCATGTGTCATAATTAGCTGCAGCCAGGAAAGCCTTCAGATCTTGTTTTGTTCTGGGAGCTGCAGTGCAGATGGCTGAGGATATAAAGAGTGAACATACCTGGGGACTAGCTCCTCTACGACTTTAATATTTTGTACAGTATTTAATGTAAGCTTTTGTTTATTCGTTTTCTGTAAGCAGGTTGTTGAATAAAAATTTAAAAAATATCTAAAACCTCACATTTTTCTTTTGTATGCTTCTCTTTGGAGTGTGAACTGAAAGCTGTGAAAAAATAATGTATTCCTCAGTTCCACACTGATAGAAATGTGTATCAAAATTTGGCTCTTCAAATTTTACATGAAGGTGGCATCAGCTTGGTATTTCGGTTTTATGATAAAAATTTCCATTTTAGTAGCTGAAACTGGAGATTATAGGGATCAGAAATTGTCACCTGAAGTCCTGGTTAGCTGTGAACTCGTGTATGGGATGTTACAGAACTGTTCATAGATAAGGGAGCCCCAGTATGGAACAGGATACCCAGGGGTCGGAGGTTTGTGGGGTGGATTGAGTTTGCAGTGGGAGCAAGAGGAGCCCTTTTAGTCTTGGGTATCTGTGAAGCTGGAGCTCTTTGTGCTTATGTTTGTTCTCCCAGGTCTATCTTAACTTTTATTACTTTAAACTTTTTTTCTGGTTGCTAAATGGAGTGGTTTTGGGCAGGAGCTCCAAAATAGCGCTATATGCATGTGCTCCACAGCAGGCCTGCCCAGTCTGCTAAAGACTTAACAGGGATGTAGGCATGTGGTGGCATAGCTTGCACACCATCTCTGCTCAGTTACCTGCCTGAAGCAGAGCCCGTCCATGATGCCAAGTACCACCAAACTTTGACGTAGCAAGAGCAAAACAAAAATAGATAACCAGGTGTTCCTTTTAAAATTTGTTACCCAGCAGTCTTAAGTTAAGCTAATTGCTGCCTGATATTACCCTGCCCTGCACACTTGCTTTGTCTTGTATTTGTTCCACGTCTAGTCACTTTCGCCTTCACAATTTTACTGTATGAACTTGGAAGAGAAGAGTGACAAGGAAGAGGTGCTCTGTTTTTGTGTTTGGCTCAGCTTGGATTGCCCCGGGTCCCTAGGAGCTGTTGGAGCAAGGCCTGTGAATGCCCAGCAGGATGTATATAGGACACAAAGAGGCTAAAGAGGATTTTTCATCTGTGTATAATGTAGTTGGAAAAGGAGTTTAAGAGCAAAATTGTTGACAGCAGGCAGGGGAAGCTGTATTTAAATGATAGTTGAGAGAACATTTAGGAGGCAAGAGGCCTGTAGATACTGGTCTGGATACTGGAGTATTCTGTCACCTAGCACTGACAGCAGCTTGTGTGTCAGATTTGGTGGAGTGGGACTCTTTAAAACTGGTGTTTCCAAGAAGTCCTATTTATATCTCATGGATTCACAGAATAGTTTGCACTGGAAGGGAACTTAAAGATTATTTAGTTTCATCTCCCCTGCCATGGAGGAGTTGCTCAAAGCCATCTCCAACCTGACCTTGATCACTTCCAGACATGGGCATTCACAGCTTCTCAGGACAACCCATTCTGGTGTTTCACACCCTCATGGTGAAGAATTTTTTCCTAATACCTCACCTAAACCTGCCCACTTTCAGTTTGAAACCATCACCCTGTGTCCTGGGATTAGCTTGGAGTTAGAGAGCCGTAAGGGATAAGCAGCTCCACAGCTCAGAGGCCCTGAAAATGTGTGAAATGTCTGCTCTGTAAGTGTATTGATTTATTGTTGTCATGTGTGAAATGTCTGCTCTGTAAGTGTATTGATTTATTGTTGTCATTAGTTAATAAATTAATTACCCAAGGCTGGCCACAGTGAAGATGGCTACCCCCATAATTCTGACACCCATGCCTGCTGATGAGAAGGTTTGAGGCTTCCCCAGCTCAGAGAGGTGATTTACACCCAAAGCATGGATCACAAGCTTTCCCTGGATATCTAGGTGGTTGTGGTGAACATGACAACTGGGATAGTTTGTGGAGATGGAGGATTACGGAATAATATTCGGTCACATCATCGCGAAATCTCAGCTGCATGTCTTTTGTGAGGAATCTAAGAAAACCTTTTTTGGGTGGTGGATATATACATTAGGAATAAATATAAGTAGAAAATGCACCAGAAAAAAATCTCTCAGTTTCATCATCATGTTCATGTTCTGCTCAGCTTCTGTTCCAACTTTTTCATACTTTTTTATTCTATTATTTTATGCTTGCTTCACCTACTGTTTCTGCGCTAACGATGCAAATATTGCCATTGCTGCAACTATCCATATTTAGCATAATATTGGAGAGAGGTAACTGTTGTAAATTATGTTTATCTCAGAGAAGAAAAGGTTGCCAGAATGAGTGTGAGTTTATAACGTAGAATGAGAATTGCTAGAAACAATGGTGTTTTCTGTTTCTAATTGCATATGGAACATAAAAATCCAACCTAATTTTTCTCATTTGTTAATTTGCCCTCTGAAAAGGGGCATATGTCTGAATTATCCTGATATCTGCTTTGTTTGACAATGACCTTCAAGGCATTTGGTAAAGGAGACCATTAGATCTTTCCTCTTTCCCACTCTCTTACTTGGATTGTGTGGTTGGAGGTGAGATGGAATTTTATTTAAGGGTAACATTAAAACATCAGCCAGGGCGCAAAGCTTCTAAAATAGATTTTTGTTGCCCTTTAATTATCTCAAAGGAAAGTTTGAAGCCATACAGGTTTCAAGTGCATCCTTGAATTTCTAGTAAGATTGATAAGATTTTGGAAATAAGAATAGGGAATATGTATTGCAGGTAATTATTTTTTTAACAATGATCTTTATTACATGCATTGTGAGATGAGAAGATGCTAGATAATGCTGCTCATTACACAGTTCTTTAAAATGGAGTGCATACTCCTATACTCCATTTAGGATGAACAAAGTCAGTGTAAAATTATTTTGCTCAGGCACAGAAAGAAATGGATCAAGAACGTGCTAAGGATTTTGCTGCAACCTGTTAAGGCTCAGCGTCCTCTCTGTCCCGTTTTTTTACTGGAAGGAGAAGCAGTTGGGGGCCCAGCCATCCCCTGTCCTTGAAACATTTTCTGCTTAAGCCTCTTTGTGAAGAACAAGTAATGCCAAGCTGTGCAGTATGACAGGGACAGACATAGCTGCTACAGGAGTTGGATGCTGCTCAGCTGTTGGTTTATCCAACCTATAGCTCTTGTTAATTTGTTTTTTTTTTCATGCAGATCAAGGCACTGTCATTGTTAGCCAGTTCTCAGTGTAAGATGAATCACCAGTGTGCCCGAGACAATCTGTTTCTCTCATACCACTCAGAAAAGAGTCTCTTGATGGCAAAAATTCATCCTAGGCAGAGCAGTTTGGGATTCAGTGACTGACCTTGCTAATTCAGTTGGATGAACTGCTAAGTGGTGGGAATGGTTTGACAATTTCCCAAATATTTTATATTGTGATGTTTTTATAAAGTGCCTTCTTCAATGAATGCAGTTCCCAACTGATTGGAAGTGCTTACTGTGTGATTCTAGCAGTTATCCCAGGTACTCTATAATCTCATCTCTGACTCTTCTCTGATCACAGAAATAGAGCAGATAAACTGTGCAATCCACTTTTTGCCCTAAGTGATCTTTGAGAATTTAACTAGATCACTTAGAAACTACTCATTGAACTTGTAGTTTTACTGAAACCTTGTTAATAAATGTATTTAATAGGTGAATTCTATAAACAAAGACTTAAAAAATGTGTAAGAAGTGTTCCAAACACTCAGTTTAACAGCAAGTTCATAATAGGGAAATATCCCTGCCAAGAATATTTCTGGATATTCATATTTCAACACAAAGTCATTTCTTACTCTACTATGATTAATAGCGGCAGTCTTTCTGGGCAGGTGCCAGATGTCCTTCCAGCTCTGCAGAGCAGAGAGCCAAGGTGACACGAATATCTGCCCTGCTCTGAGAAAACTGTGCTTGCTGCATGTACTTCAATTACTTCCATATGCTTAAGATCCTTCTGTATATTTTCTTAATTAAAGCAATGGAGAAGCGAGTACACATTAAAGGATACTTCTGTAACAGCTTTTGTAATGCTCTTAAATCAGCAATCTGCATTTTCTGTATTGTGACATATTTCATACTGAGAACTAGATTGTATTTCATCTCAACAAGATGTAATGCAGACGGTAAAAAAGAAACATCTTTCTGAACAGTAAGAAAATTTCCAAAACAATTCTTTCTCCTCTCCTGGAAGAAAAGTCCCTTCATGTGCTAAGGAATGGCACTTAAATTTTCTTTTTCTACAGACCTGACCTGACTCCACGTGCTGTTTGCAATATCATTATATTAAACAGATTTATCCAAATATTCTGCAAAGGAAGACAAAGCTACTTTTATATATCATCTGGGAAAAGGTAATTCAAATTGGTGTCATGCTGCATTTTTTATTAAGTTACTTGGGTCATATTTATATCATTTCTGCAGCAAAAAAATTAGCATTTACTCTTCTTGTTAATTGTTGACATTCATAAACTTTTATTTGGAGTGTTATTAGAAATTCAAAATTCCTGTCTATATAAATGTAATGGCATATACCAAGCTACTTCTGTACCATCATGAAGACTTTCAGTCCTTGTCAGTAAACAAACAGCTTATAATTGCCTCTGAAATCACTGGTAGGTCCCATTGTTGTGGAGAAAATATTTTACCCTTAGTCACCTTAGAAACACACTGCTAAATTAAGAGATTTTCATTTAAATATATGAGAAATTCTATCTTCAAGCTTATTAGATGTTTTAAAGTATTACTACATTTTCAATAATAGACTATTACTGACTATTTTATTACATTTGACCTATACTTTTTTGAGACATTCTCTGATTTAGTCAAAGCGTAAGACCCAAGAAGTTCCAGTAGATAAAAATGGCTTTGAATAGATCTCTAATCAAACACCAGATGCCACTCAGTCTAAGATTATTTAATATAATTTCCGGTCATCACTTATTAGGTTACAATACTTAAATGAATAATTGAATAGGCATCTGCTACTCAGTAAAACAAAAGATGGATTCAGTGATACAGCAAATCCTGTTTAAAAGAAGTATGGTTAAAGAAACCCAACAACATTTCTTCTTTCAGAGGCCTTAGGCATTAACTATGTGGCATTGCTTTTTAGCCAGATTGGGAATTTCTCTGCTTATGCAGCACACTGCAGAAGACACATAGCTTCACAGATACACTGTTTCCTTGGACAGACTTTCTGCTTTTATATAAATGGATTTCCTAAAGTTGCTCTGGGTACATGTAACCTCTGTCATCCTTAGAGGTTGATACTCAGGGTTGCAGAGCATTAGGATTCCAAGAAAAATCAAACTTGCTGCTCAGCTTAGATGCTGTACTTAGATTGAGTGGAGGGGAAAGTACATGTTGGAACTCACTGAGATCATGGTGAAAGCAAAAGAAAAGAAGTCATTAGTAAACCTCTTCTTTCTCTCATCTTTTTGGCTCCAAAATTTATCTTAGAATCAGTTACAAAGCTTGCCATGCAAATGTTGTTGCTGTTACCTTTTATCATTATTTGAGGAAAGATCACAGGGACCTGAAGAGAGGATTTACAGGCAGAGAAAATTGTGCCTCAGAACAATGTAGAAGTACACAGCTGACTGTCTGGCTATGCTTCCCCAATCTCCACTGATTAGGATGTGTAGATTCAGCACTTGGGGCTTAGTGGTGAGCTTGGCAATGCTGGGTTAATGGTTGGGATCAATGATCTTGAGAGCCTTTTCCAACCTTAACAATTCTATGATTCTGTGACATCATCTTGATGTATATTACCTTTGAGCTTTATGAGTCTCATTTTTTTTCCTCCATGAATTTTTGGGCTGCCCTCTGAATGCCTTTAAACTGCTACATCTACAAAATATCAGAGCAAGGAGTTTCATGGCTCATATTTGCATTATGTGAAGAAGTCTGCTTTCATTTGATTTTCATTTTGATTCAGTCATCCACTAATTTAATTCTTAGTGCTTGCATTGGAAGATGTATGGAGAATACATCTCCTTGTCTTCTCTTCACTTGTGGTTGTATAGAATACTGCAATATTCCCTTCCCAATCATATTTTTTTTCCAGGCTTCAGTACTCTGTTTAGCTCTTCCTCATACAGAAGCCTTTGTGTGCTTCGGATCATACTTGCCGCTCTTCTCTGAACTGTTTCCAAAGTTGGCGTCAGTCTATTAAAACCTAAGATGCTCTGAGATTCTTTATGATGTATCTTGTTGAAGACCATTGGGAATCCAGAGTCTGTCTAAGCATCTTTGATGTCCAACACTCACACACGCCTTTAGGGAGCGTGTGTCTCCAACAGCCCTCCCTGTACCTATGTAAAGCCTTCCCTGCACTGAAAGCTGTGTTAGCTTTTTTCCAATACATACTGCCCTGGTTCCCACTCCCACGAGGGTCCAAGCCTGGCTAGCAGATAAACCTTGGGGGAAAACCGGAGCGAGGACAAAGACAAAAGACAAAGGCGCTCTCAGTTCCTCAGGAACAGTCCTGCTGTTTAATGCAGAACCCACACCATGCGGTCCCGGGGATCCAAAGAGCTCTTATCACCTGTGGGCCCAGGTTTTATGCCCTCAGCGAAGAAGGGAGGAGGGGAGAGGGTCTGCTGGCCAATGGAGACAGACCCCAGGAGAGGTGGACACAGGTGGTGTCAGGTTTAAAGGTGCAAGGGTTTTTGGGAAGGTAGGTCTTACAAACATTTTCTGTGAACAGGAACACCCAGTGCAACATAACAACATGGACTAGGTACCTTAGTGCAATACAACACATACGTTCCTTAATATATAGTCTTGCATTTGCTGTTCCTCAATGATTCAAGTATTCTTCCTTATCATTTCAGGATTACAAATGTAGTTGGCAAGTCAGGTTCCTGACCTACAAAGATACCTGCACACACTGTATTTATCCAGAACCATGCCATTTAAGGCAAAGACAATGTACACAGCTTTTAAGCAAACATTTGCATTAAGTATATGCCAATTTCAGTTCACATAAAACCCTGCAGTATCTTTTCAGAGGATTTGTCAACATTGATAGAATGTTTAGAAATCCTCTTTTCTATATGATGGCAAAGGTAAAGGACCTTAGCCACATGTGCATTTGCTGAATCAGGTACATGTGTGTTTTGAGAGTAAATATTAAACCGGGAGTTATAGAGATATCCTCCTTTGCACAAAGATCCTCCAACATAAAACCATATTGCTGTGCCTAAGACCTCTTGCCACTGATATAACATCGAGTTTAATTTCAAAACAGCTTAATATATTGAGTTTTAATATTGTAGCATGTTAACTCACCCCTGTAAGCCATCTGGGAACTACATCAGATGCATTTTGAAAAGTACAGAAAAAAAGAATTCCTGTCTCACAGCATTGGCATTTCCTTTTCTTATCTTCTTATCTGCACTCTGGGGCTGGTCAAGTAAACAGACACATTTAAATGAATATGTAAAAGTTCAAGCTATCATAGCCTGCAGTTGTACAATCATTTAAACAGCCACAGATGCATGTTAGCAATTATGTGTAAACAGATATAAGAATGGTATTTAAATGTACAGGTATGCAGTCATCCAGCCCTACACAACCAGGAATTGTGCATCTGTCAGGTTCTAATGGTTCCATACCACACTGTGCATGTTATACAGTACTGACATTTTCTCATGTAAGAATCCAGGGGCCCTTTTTTTACTATAATTCTATATTCTCTACTAGCTTATATTTTTATAAGTGACTATATGTACTTTGTGTAGTGGTAATGAACATTCTCCAGGAAGCCGTGGCCATATTGTAGCTCCATGAGCTGTAACAGCTGCTTTATTTACTCAGTGCTTTAGCAATTTCATACAGATTAAAGGCACAGCACGAGAGAGCTATTAAAAATTGAAAGTAATTATAGCAATTTTGCTGGTCTGTTTTCTGTAAGTGATCTGGTAAACTGCAAAGCTAGAAAACTGCAGAACAATTTCCACACAATTTTGTCCAGTTGATAGTAGAATGGGGGGGAGGGGGGGTGTTGAAATAGGTCCTAATAATCAAATACATGGTTAATGGGATATGTATTCCCTTCAAAGAAGGCAACCTGAAGATTCATCAATAATTATAAATTGCTGCAAATTATTGAAACTGGTTTATCTCCTGGGCATGGAAACAGAAAGAAAGTATTGCAGAGGCAGCAGTATTTGGGGAGATGTGATGATGAAGCAAAAGGCTGATCCATTTTTATAGCAGTTGTCTTTGCAACAGTCCTGAGGCAGCCCCAGTAAGGGCAGGATGAAAGATTTAGATTTGCCTGAGGAATTGACACTATTCTCCCATTCTTCCATTGGTCTGAACTGACTGTTCACTGGAATGAAAATCTTGTTTAATTTTGCATCTTTTGCAATAACTGTGGAACTGGGGGACCTAAGGGCATGGATCGATTTACTGCCTCTCTAGTGTTTAGGTGCACTGACAAACAAATTGCTTGCTAATTTCAAAGGGCAGATGTATTTTAAAGGAAGATGCTGCCCTATGGTTACAGAAAGAATATGCAAAAATGACTGGATTTTTTCATACAGCTGAAGCTCTTATACAACAGCAACCTTTAGTATTACTGAAATGAAGACAAAAAATTACAAAACCAGAGCAACTGTAAATATTAAACCCAGATAATTCAAAAGAAGATAAAGAACTTAATAAAATGCTTATGTATAAGGCTACAATAGACAAGATCATCTTACCAGCCCTACTACATTCCTGAAGAATTCTTAATATTGGAGAACATAAGGTTTCATTCAGGCATTCTTTGACTTAGTTATAAAAGGTGATCTAGGTTAAAATATTTCACTAAAAACCAGGCAGAATCCAGAATCACGTCTTAGACATGATGGCTCTGATGTAAACCAAACCTTGTGACCTGCAAATTTATGAACAAGCTCTAGCAGTTACGTGTCTGATCTGAGCTATCAAAGTGATGACTCATTGTTTTTCCCTTGTTTTTCTCTCTGCAAGTGACTTATCCATGTTGCTCAAGGCAGACAGGAACAAAGCCAAAACCATAAGAGAATAAGTCTTGTTAATGGTGTGCTGGAAATAGTCTGTGAGGGGCAGACTGGAAATAGTGAGGGACAGAGGTCCATCCTGATGTCCTCATCAACACCTCAGGTAAACAATGTCATAGAATTTTTAGATTGGAAAAGACCATTGCATCCAACCATTAAGCCAGCACTGCCTAGTCCAACAGTAAATCATCTCCTAAGTGCCACATCTACATAGCTTTTAAACAGATCCAGGGCTGCAAATATTCATCAGCAAAGTCTTCTCCTTGTGGAGCTGCACAGTTAAAGCTGAGGTGCAGCGTGCAGGTGCATTAGGCTGCAATTACCTGAGAGATCCTCAAAGTGCTCTTACGCCCTATCTGCAATTTCATGTCCCTACAGCATCCATACCCTGTATCAAGAATCTGCCTTGGTATGATCTAACACATATGCACCCTGTGCGGTTTTTTAAGAGTGAAAGTGTTCTTGGTGCTCATTTATGTGAAGTAGCATTTCAAAATGGAACCCTACTGTGTAAATAAACAACCAGCCCACTGCCATCCAGAAAATAGCAGGAGTGAGGATGAGGTATCCCCAAAGAGCAGTGCAAATACTAATTTTCACAATATTCCTGTGACAAGTGTGGTTCAAGTTGCAAATTATAAGGTGAATGAGCAACATAAGCACATGCCACAGGCACAGGAGATGTAGGAACCAGAGTCCAGCTGCCTTCAGATCCATTCCTCAGATAGCCTAGAAATGTTTTTCATGTGCAGTACGGATAATCAGAAATCATGCCAGCCTTCAACTGAAGGAGTGCTAAACTGATCAATATGACAAAATGTTTTGAAGCAGCATTAGCTTGCAAAGCTGCTCAAATATGTTTCGTTGAGGCTGTGTTAAAATTAATTTTAATGCATTTTAGCAAGTGTGTCAAAAGAATTCTGAGGGGAGAAGTCTATTGATACAGATCAATCACCAGACCCAGACTGAATGGTTTTACAGCCTGGCATAAAAAAACCAACTTTTGTCTATTTAGCAAGATGCCCTAGGAACCAATTTTCTAGAGCCATTGTAATTGCTCAGCATGAAAATTGCAGGTTGTGTTCAAGAGAGGCTAAACACCAGCAGAACCTTTGTGCGTTTGTTCCACTTTCTGCCGAGCAGCTTTGGCTGCAGCTTTCTGAGCATCGTATCTCATTTACAAGGTGACCCAGAACACAAAACCTTGTAATTAGCCTGAAAACCCAACCTGCTTTCTCTCCCTGCCTGCCAGCCCCCTCGCCTTCTGCTGCCCTTGGTTGCGATGGCAGCATTTTCTCGACAAAGCGGGGGTCTCATGCAGAAGGAGAACAGTGGAGCCAAGATTTTCAGAGCTGTTACATGCAGCCAGATAAATATTCATGATGCAACTGTGTGCTTAAGAGCTGCTTTTTGAATTAAGTTCTGAGGCTCTTGTTCACCCTCAAATAACACCCAGAAAAACTTTTCTTTATTTGAAAATAAAAAATTCCTAGATAGACTGCAAATGTGAAATTACCTTCCTTCCTCAAACAACAATAAGGAAGTGGCAAGAGAGGAAGAAGGAAGAATCAGGTATTTGACCAGAGTAAGTTGGTCTGTTGAGATCTGTAAAACCTCCTCAGCTTGCACTAAGTGACAATTATCATTTGGCCCATCATATTCATGGTACAGTCAAAAGCAGAATTATTCTAACTGATGAGAAGTTATGCAATGATCTTCTAAGTATGTGGTACAAATATCTTACATGGAACAAATCACAAAATGTCATAAGTAAATATTTACATCTGCAAATGCATTAAGCGGCTGATCTTCTTTTCAATGATTTCCCATCTTATCCTTTGTGGCTTTCTCTTTTTTCATGTCACTGAATTTTTTTCTTTACCTTGAGATGGTATAACAACCAAAATGTCTGAATATGCTTTGCACCTATTTCAACACAAAAAAAAACCCCCAAAAAACATAAACCAACAACCTACTCTGGGATGATTTCAACAGCATTTTTTGAAATAGTTAACATCTATGCTGACCAGGCCTTATTTTAGCTCATAAATCTTTTAAGCATCAAAAAAGATGCTGTACCTTCAGCAGAACACTGATTACTATAATACATCTTTCTGCCATAAACTGACAGAGATGCAGATACAAAAAAATACAAGTACTTAAGTGGTAGAGATCAACTTCAGGTTTGGTGACATTAAAACATCTCAAGGAAAATGGAAAAACTGAGGAAAGAAGGTTGCTTCTTTCTGGGAATCCACATTTGGATTAAGAATTTTATATTTTTTACCAGTGTATGAATGTTATTCGCTAGTGGCAGGCTGGTGTAAAGTGAAAGACTGAGAAGTACTCTATCACTACAAAGTACATTTTGGTTTCTTCTAAATAATACAAAGTAGACTGTAATTCATTCTTGAAATAACAGAATTTACTTAAAGTTGAAATTAATAACATGTAGTTGCTTAGCAACTCAGACAATACTAACATCCTTAGCCAGGTATCGAGTTCCATTTCTGAATTTCTGACAGAATCTTTCCTTTCATTTAAAGGTTTGGAGCAGCTTCCCTGCCTCTTCTGCTCTAAACCCAAAGCTCTCTCCTTCCTTTTCTCTATGTACAAGAGGTAGCCTTGATTTAGGGGAAGTGGTTCTACAGAATTGAAAACTGTGATGTATTTGATACATCCCTATGGCCTTTGACCCATTTATGAGGAAAGGCAGCTGACTTTTGTTTTCATTACATAATTTGCTTAATTGTAATTGATTTTTTTAACCTCTTCTTTGTCCTGAACTGCACATGATGCTGCTGGGATAAGCAGAAAAGTGGACTCCATAGGAAATGGAGAAACTTTCATGTTGTAGAAGAGAACTTTGTACCAGACTTGGATCAGATGCATGCAGTGAAATGACAAGAGGAAAATTTTCCAGCAACAAGGCAGAGCAATAGAAAAGCCAGTGACATGTAAGGAAGGAATTCTTCCATGGTGAGAGTAGTGAAGCACTGAAACAGGTTGACCAAAGAGGTGGTGAATTTCCTCCCTTGGCAATTCTCAAGACTCACCTGGATGACTTCCAGAAGTCCTTTCCAATCATGCCTGTGATTCCATTTAGGGGACAAGTTATTCATATTTTTCTGTGACTTCTGCACCAGGACACATTGTGGATTACTTTCCCACTGATACACATTATGAAGTTGACTAGGCCCCATGGTGAGGCTTACGTAATGGAGCAGAGCATGAGAAAATAGGGAAAAAAACAAGAGAAACTGCCAAACATAACAAACAGCAGAGTGAACAGCTGGCAAACATTACAGTGTAACACCATGAAAAACGGCTGGATTTCACAGCTGGTTATGGGGAACTCAGTGAGAAAAGGACCAGCTTCCCAGGTAACTGTAAGAGAACTGGAGGGCAATACTGGAGTGTTTTGGGGGAGTGCAATATTGGGAAAAAACCCCTCAGTGTCCAGGTTACCATATCAATAAACTTTGTAGAGGTTTGGGAAAACTTCTTCACAGAAAAGGTTGTCAAGCATTGGAACAGGCTGCCCAGGGAAGTGGTAGAGTCACTATCCATGAAGATATTTAAAAAATGTGTAAATGTGGCACTTGGGGACATGGTTTAGAGGTGGACTCAGCAGTGCTGGGTTAACTGTTGGACTGGATGATCTTTGAGGTCTTTTCCAACCTTAAGGGTTCAGTATCATGTAAGGCTGAGCTGTAATCACTAAAGATATCAGAAATGCCAAATGTGGTTATCCATGTAGCAAAACTGGAACCAATGGGGAAAAAGTAACTACAGTTGTTTTTATTTGGGAGGAGACAAGGGTGGGAAAAGAGATGGATCGGGGGGGGGGGGGGGGGGGGGGA